>JAUJEN010000305.1:0-66809 GCA_030448925.1 Citrus cavaleriei
CTAGAAGATATGGCTGTGGTGGCAGAGCTAGGCTGCCAGAAAAATATTTTTTTTACAAAATTTAGAGCAATAAGATAAATTGAAAAGTGGAACTGGTGAAATTATTTAAGAATCCAATACATCTACTTACACTTGCCTTCAGAAGATTCATATTAACTATTATTATATACTTGTTCAAAAACATTCAAACATATTATAAAAGTTGTTTTCAGTTATAGTTATTATTTACAGAAATCAAGTATTTAATTAGCATAATCCCAAATTAATTAGAATAATTTATTGTCAAAATTTGAAATCAAAAGAGATGTCCAAAAAGCTTTTTATGAGTTATTATTTTGAACCCAAGACTTAATTGAGATCACTTTTTTTTTTTTCAAAATGAAAAGTTCAGTCATAATAAAATAAATATGTTAAAATATATATAACCATCTTATGATATTTCACACAACGTGTTTCGTCTCTAAAGCTAGTATTGCTAGAGAGGAGATCACTTAAAGTATGTATGAATTCATGAAATGACCCCCAATCCAACTCTTCTTAAGTGAAGTGCAGTCATCTTAACTTTTAAACAATTGTAGAATGTATACTTCATTTTGCAGAATGAAACAAATTAAAATTAAAAATGTATTGTATAATAGCCACTTTTGTAATGATCCTCATACACTGTAGACCTTCATCTTTTTGAAACAGTGGTATAACCATAGGGGTGATACAGAAAGGTGGCGTTTCTTGACCCCAAACTTAGTGCCTGAACTGTTCATATCCATTGCTTTGGTCCATTGAAAATGTAGATTGCATATTCTCCCTCACCATATTCATTAAGGTGCAATATACCCAAAAAAACCGAGTATGATCTTTCCTCTCACCGCATTAGTAGCATCTAGAAACCTTAAAAATGTTTATATAATATTACATTATACATTATTACTATTATGTCAAAGATATATTCTAGTGATTACACGTCACTGGCCAATTAGCATAATCAAACATATTATAAATTCACCCAGGTTTGAAATTTGTTAATGACCCTGTTATTGCTTGATTTCTAAGGAAGCTTTCGCATTGGGAATAGCCTCACCGCTCTCTCTCTCTCTCTCTCTACCTTTCTCAATCAATAATTAGCGGTAAAAACATTTCTCAGTCTCACAGGCGAGAAAAGGCCAGCTAATACACACATTTCAACTCTCCTTTACAACATTTCTTTATTTTATTGTCCATTTGATTCATAATATCTCTTGCTCCATGCTTCGTTTTGTAGCTGCTTCTTCTACTCTTTTCTCCATGGCCTTGAGATTTTCACATCTAATTTTCATCACTCTTTGGCCTCTTCTCTGTTTTATTCCATGAGTTGTACAATTTCAAGTCCAAAAATCCAACACCAACACCAAACAAAGCACATCACCACCACCACCAGCAATACTATCCATTATTCACTTTCTAAATACCCTTTTGATTAATAGAAAAGTTCTTGCAAGCAAATTCGACTTCACCCCATTTCAAAAACATCATGAGAAATCTTTCACCATCCCAGAGCTCCAGCCTAAGGATCACCATCAACCAGGTCCTGCTGCTGATCATGGAAGTGTGGAGATTGATCCACGGAGTCGAAAGCGTCTTGCACCCACTGGCCCTAATCCATTGCACCATTGATAAATTTTCTGTTTTAATGGAAAAAGAGCCAAAAAAGAGAAGCAAAAGTACTGGTTAGTGAACCTATATATGGTTATTAATTTTCTTTTTTTCCCTTTTTTAAAATTTTAATTTTTTTTGTAGATCAGATTAATTATGTTGTATAATGATAAGCATGTGTTGTAACTAATAAGCTTTTAAGAGAGTCACGAAAAATGTTAATACGCAGTGTTTTAGGTTTTAATTTTTAGTATTATTACGATTTTACAAGGCATGCATCATGATACTGCTTCATGGTCATGGATCAAAATAATAATTATAGATCACTATTACGCTAAAAAAAAATAAAAAAATTATGCGATTTCTAAAGAAACATGAGTAACTGTAACGGCACGGCACAAGACAACTTAAGACTGAGAGGACATGTATACATATATTAGCTTATAAAATACCAGCTAGCTTAGTTAGCTAACCCTCATTATGATATTTACAATGTGAAGTTAGTAATTCGAGCAAAAGCTTGGCCCTTTGAAGGTTAGTACTGTTCACTGCACGTGATTGATTTCTGCCACGTGGCATTTTCTGTTGACGTTTGGGTCTAAGGCTTAGTATAATCAACAACATTAATCAATTAATTATACCTACTACTTGCCAACTTTTCTCTAGAAATTATATAGATCTAGTTCTCTCTCACTCTCTTTTTTTAAAAAAAATTACTATTGGTTAAAGTTAAAATAATACCCTTTGACAAAATCTTATTGGACAGACGATAATAACGGAGTATATTCATCTCACTTAACGATAATAATTTTTCCTATTAACACTTTAAATGTAAAATCATTCAATAAAATTTTGTTAGATATATGTAAGATGCAATTTTATAATTATTATTGTTGCTCATTTTAAGGCTTTTATATTGCTAGTGTCAGCCACAAGATTTAAGCAAATATCATATAAAAAGTTCATAATTTCTTTGTGGTAATGATTTCACCTTTTTAAGAAAGCACTAACCTTTTTCCTCTCCCCAATTTTTAGGACCTTTACTTGAATTGGGGTACAATTTAGGCCTGCCTTCTAAGCTTAGGCCATATATCCTGCCCCTACGTTCTTGGTGGATTATTGGGGTCTCCTACAATCATTTCATTTGCCCAATTGCACACCTCTTATTCTTTAAATGCAAGGCCGAGAAGATAAGTCAGAAACTTTGTTTTATGAGCACTATTATTCAAAGGGAAAGAATCAACGGCCAATATCCATATTTGGTGCTGCTTGATTATTTGATTGTAAGAGTAAGATCATGATCCATAAAGACAACAATCTGCTTTCATATATATTACATATTTTAAAATCATATTCATCATTATACATGATTGTACACAGATTGAGGAGAGCAATGGATAGATTTGCCTTTTAGTTCTTTAATAAATATTTTAGGTGTTGATTGCAATGCACATGTTCGTTACATTGATTTTTGTAACACATATCGATCAACAAAACCTAGAAATGTAAACATATGTGTGTCAAAAATTCAACAAAAAGAATGTATTTGCATATGCAGAGTGAAAGATTTCCTTGTCTATTCAATCAACATCGTGATAAAAATTTCTCTTGAATTAAAAAGTTGAAAATATGATGCCAAACTTAAAAAAATAATAATAATAAATTATTTTTACCCAGATTAAATTTTTGGTAATAAAGGGTGGATGTAACATCATGTGATAATTAGATGATGTGGATGTCTTTTTCAAGTTACTTTTCAGATTAAAAGCCAAAAATATGTATGATCAAGACACTTAATTCTTGTGGCCCAGTAAGGTTTCACATCCTCTAGGTGTAACTAATCCCGGTATCCCACCATTAATTACATAATTAAAAAGAAGCATGTTTTATCACTTCCAATTAGTAATAATAGTTGAATCTACTATAATATTCAATAAATTCATATATTTAATAGATTCATTATCAAAATTTTACTACCAATATAACTCAAAATAAATTCGTAATCTTATGATCTTTCGGAAGAGACCTTTTTCAAATTAACTTTTTTTTTTTGTTTAATGGAAATCTAATTGATAAAGTTTCATAGACTGCATTGCTTCACACGTTTTATTGTACTAAAAACTAAGAAACGCGGCTAATTAATTGAAAGAAATCTTGAATTAAGAAAAGTTTTGCAAAATATAAGAATGAATGTCAAAAATTAAAAAAAAAAACCCCAACATTAGATTAGGTTGAAAAATAATTGTCGAGAGAGCAAAAAAGATAAAAAGGTGTAAACTTAAAAATTTTAGAGAGTAGAAACACTTCAAAATTTATAATCTTGGGTTACAATAATAATTTAACTTAAAGATATTTATGTAATAAAAATATTTATTAAAAGCTCGATGCAGAAAAAAAATTGGAAGAATTCAAATATTCTCACCATTAACAATGGGTTGCCAACTAATTAAAAATTGTTGATGATGTGTTGTATCACCCATATTAATTAATACAATCATGTCTCTCCACTTCCAAAGGTGCAACCGTGCAAGTGAACAGAAGAGATGTCTTTTTTTCTCACAGCCCTACCAAACAAAACAAAGGATTCGCCGACGTTCCCACAGATATTTATGCAATGATTTGTTTTAAACATTTTCTCAATTTGATAATTACGTTCATGTAGCAGTTAAAAATGTGTTTCCAAGTAAGGACAGTAATAGCAGGTATCAGGTGTCATAGCATCAAATTTATTGGGGCCATAACATAATAAATATAAATTTGAAGGGCCCAAAGCGCGAAACTGGCCTAAACTTCAGTTAAAACCGTGATCAGTTCGAACTTCGAACATCATCCCATCGCACGTGAGCCTGTCTCTGTCTATGAAGTACGAAGTTTATCAAAACGTTGCGTTTGATGTACCTTTAAACGGTGCGTTTTACTAGAATTAGCATTTTTCTATATCGTACTACCAGCCACCAAAAGAGGTAAATCATCGGTCCTCCGAAGAAAATGATGTCAGTTTCAGTCGTCTCTTCTCAAGTTCCACTTACAAGTTTCCATCATTTAAAAGGTAGAAGAAAATCACGCTCGAGAAGACCTCGAGCCATGCCCATTTCAGCTTCCGACTCGGGCACTGATGAAAATGATAAATCGACGACATTGATTACCTTTTTGGGTAAAGGTGGCTCCGGCAAGACCACCTCCGCCGTATTCGCCGCTCAGGTAATTATGTTATATCTTTTTGTGATTTGATTATTTCATTTCTATTCAAAAGCTTTCATCTTTGAGCTCAAAGCTCACTGTTTCCATATTGTCATTTACCTTTTCTGTTTAGTTGGTTTGCTATCTACGTGGTTTGCGGAAAAGAAAGATTGTATTAGGTGTCCAAAAGCTTATTGTTCGTTTAACTTAATCTGGGTTTAACTTAGTGTGTCAAAGTAAATTATTTATATCTTGATGTTCAGCATTATGCAATGGCCGGGCTTAGTACGTGCTTGGTGTTACATTCTCAAGATCCTACTGCTGAGTATATTTTGAACTGCAAGATTGGAAATTCTCCTGTTGTATGCAACAGCAATCTTTCGGCAGTTAGAATTGAAACGACTAAGGTGAGGATTTTCGTTTTGTTATTTTCACCTTGGAGTCTTGGATTGTGCCTTAGTTTCTCCTTCCCTTTTACCTTTTTATTGCAGCTGATTCTTGAACCTCAAAATCGGATGAAACAGGCATATGATCTTCTTAATATTACCCAAGTAGTTATTGGAGGGGTATGTAATATCTCTATATGCTGGCTCAACATCATTTTACGTGTAACCTTTAAAAATTTGACTGCAAAGAATATCATTATGTATTTATGGATGTACTGTAGTTTAGGTGGTTGGAGAAGAGCTTGGAGTGCTTCCTGGAATGGATTCTATTTTTCAGCATTTGCATTGAGAGACTTCTGGGTTCTTTGGGAATTTTGCCCAAAGGAACCACCAAAAAGAAAAATTTGATGTAATAGTATATGACGGTATCAGCCCTGAGGAAACTCTAAGAATGATTGGTGTAAGCAGTAAAGCAAGGTTAGGAAATTTGATTTCTGTGTTTCTCCAATAGTATGTGTCTTCGCACAATGAACAATATGTACAACACATATGTGATCAGGTTGTACTTGAAATACTTGCGGAATGTAGCTGAGAAGACTGATATTGGGAGATTGACTGCTCCTTCACTCCTGAAACTTGTAGATGAAGCCTTGAGTATAAGTGGCCGCAGGCCTCTTCTGAATGGGAATACGAGCGCAGAGATATGGGATGCTATGGACCGAATGTTGGAGGTAATTATTATTCCCATTTGCTAACTCAACAATTTTGATGCAGATAGGTTATGTATTGCCTTTGCCATGCAGAGAGGATCTTCAGCCCTTGCGGAACCTCATAAATTTGGCTGCTTTCTTGTAATGAACCCAAATAATCGAACGTCTGTGAATTCTGCATTACGTTATTGGGGTTGTACAATCCAAGCTGGTGCACAGGTTGCTGGAGCAATTTGTACTGCTTCTCCTCATTTAGACGAAGAATCGGCAGAAAGAGTCAGGAAGAACTTTTCTCCCTTACCTTTGTCTTTCCTTCCACATCTCCCAACTGATAGCTCTCTAGACTGGAATGCAATCATGCTGAACCCATCCGGTAAAGAAGCTCGAGATCTTCTTTCTTTGCAAGCAAAGCGTAGTAGTAGCTTAATGTCGTCAGTAAAGTTTGATGCTGCCAAGAAGTCTGTAACACTTCTTATGCCAGGTTTTGACAAGTCAGAGATCAAGTTATACCAAGTACGTCATGTCAATTCAAGATTGCTCTCTCTCATATATATATATTTTTCCTCCCAGTTCTGTAGATATTGGCATTGGTAACTAATGAGGTATGCATAAGAATTTTTCTAGTTGAATTCCTTAAAAAGCATGTAGGAGACCATGCTAGTTATATGCTTCAATAGAAAACACGACTATATATCTTGGTTTTGAGTCGACATAAAGCATTTAAAAGCAAACAAACAATTTGTTCCCACAGTTGACAGTTGGAACTAATCCTTATATGATAATCTGCAAATTGGAATAACTAGGAAGTGGGAATATAACATTTTTCAAATCAATTGCCCTCCAAAGAAATAACAGAATAATACTTTGAACAGAATGAATTATTGCCTCAATCTTTTTTAAGCTTCAATCAGATATCATCTCTAGGTGTCTGAATTCAACCTATATATTAGTGAATTTGATGCGTTGTGCTCAATTTGCTGGTCTGCATTCAGTATCTTCTATTTTGAAGGTCAGCTATATTATGTTGTATTCTACCATCTTATTGTTTAAAAGTTTGTGGAAATTTGAACCAACTAATATGACAATGATTATTTCATCATCTGAAAATTGCAGTATAGGGGAGGATCTGAGTTGTTGGTGGAGGCAGGAGATCAAAGACGAGTAATCCATCTGCCACCACAAATTCAAGGAAAGGTGGGAGGTGCCAGATTCATTGAGAGGAATCTTATAGTCACAATGGGATAGTGCAAAGACCGCTGTTCTAAATTCTCCTTTTCACTTTGCATGTCTTATCGTCAGAGTCGCCTTATCAGCTGACAAATAAGGTAATCAGCTGTGTTTCTTGTAATGTGCAGTCTGCATATAGAGCGGATGTTATCAGTGGTCAGTATATTGAAATACAAACAGCATTATTGTGTGTATTGACAAGGTGAAGAATTTTGCTTTAGAACTGAGTAGGCAAACTCAAAAATTATAAGGGATAATAACACTTACCTCCCCTGAGCTCTGGCAATATAATAGGTTAAAGGAAACCTGTAATGAGAGAATACATGCCCTCCTGAAGTTAACCGGTTCTAAAGCTGTAAAAGGTTAAAACAGTTGCTATAATAAGAATATAAAAATAAAAACCTAAATGTTTTTAGCCCGGGTGTAAAAGAAGCTATAAATTTAGTCGAAACAAATCGTATGAATGTATGCAATTAGCATAAACTAATTTTAGCAGAGGATCTAATAGAATGTGTTTGTTTTGATACGAAGGGTTTTAGCGGTTAGCCAATCAAAGTTTTTTATCTCGAAAGAAAACTACGTTAGAAAACAAATCTTGGCCAATAGCCACCTTTTAGGGATGGCAATTGGATCGCTCCACAATGGATATCCATAATATCCATCCAAAATTTTTTAGATCTTAAAATAGATATTTTAAAATTATATCCAGATAGATATGGATAATTATTTTTATCTAATGGATATCCATTTAACCCAACACAAGTTTTAAAAGTTTTAATTTTATAAAATTAAAAATGAAAAATCTAATAAACAAACAATTGTAAAAATATTAAAAATAAATAAATACAAAATTGTCCTCAACTAAAATATTTATTGTCGAATATACCCCACAATAAAATTATAGAAAAATATTTTAAGTTTTGAAAATTTAGAAAAATTCACCGTTGTCATTGTTCCACCATTGGAACCACCGCTATTCCGTCGCCGGCAGTAAAACTTCATCCAATGTTGACATTGCCGACATATATATATTGGAAACTACATGATCTATACAAATATGGAAGCGATCAACAACAATCACGAAGAACGACGGTGCAAGCGCTGCAAATGCGCGACGGCCATGTGTCACTATTTTTTTAAGAATGATAGTAATTAGAAGGTGACCTTCTGTGTCACTATTTTTTTTTTTTTTTTTTTGAGAAATGATTAACAATTTCAAGAATGATAGTAATCATTAACCATTAGTTACATGAATGAAATTTACTAAGTAAATCAAATCATAAGAAAATCTTGATCCTACATAATATTATTATATTATGTACGCATTAATAAATCTTTGAACATAAGGGTTATTATTTACCAGGCAAATAAGAGAATCTAAACCAAAATATTGGATCTGCTGTGGTACCGCAAAACTTCTGACAGTGATCACAAGCATGAACAAAATTAAGAAAAATGATCGAAACCTCCAAATTAATCAATGCTCTTGTATATTTCAAAATCGATCAAAATTTAGAACACCTATGTGCACTGAAGAGCAAATAAGTCTTCTGCCAAGGGATAAATTTTGATTTATCCTATTCATAATGTTTCATCATCCGATTGACATAATTTTTTTAAATTAAGAAAATTAATTTCCAAGAATTAATCAAATCATTTCAATGGTTTTGAGTGATTGTTCTGTAATTGGGATGAAGTAAGTGGTGAAATCTTTATAATGTTAACATATTCATACAGAGGAAAAACTTGGTTGAATTTTCTTCACTACTAGACGTAATGGCAGCATTAGGATCATCTCCAAGAGTTCAGTCACTGCAGCAACTCACAAAGAGGCAAACCCAAGGATTGAGATGCCTCCAATGGGATCTTCGATCCCTTCATCGATTTTACAGCCGAAAGGGATTTCTCTTCCACCGACCAAACAATTACCCGTCACAAGAGAAGCAATGGGGAAATAATCTTGATCCACCACCTCAAAATTTCCCATTCACGTGCACTAGACTTATTTAATATTAAATGCAAACCTGACATCTAAGTAACATTTATGCAATTCTCAGGGGACAGAACTGATAATCAAGAATGTTCACCTCAACGAACAGCTAAAAAGACTTCTCAAAAAAAAAAAAAAGACTTTTCTCTCTTTCACGAGAATGATTATTGAACCTAAAGTATAGTTGTTTCTTGTGCAGCAAATCTTGGCTTTCGTTAAATTCCTTTTTCTTCTTGGAATACTAAAACGCCAGTGTTCTTGCATTTCTAGTGCGTAGTTTGAAGCATAAAGATTGAAGAGGTTAGCTTAAACAGCAAGGTACAGCTTGCTCATCAATGTTACCTCTGCATCAAGTTTTCGACTGGCCATTGTATAATATCCATTCTATAAGACGTTTTATGTAATATCAAGTAAGAATGCAAGATGTACAATATAAAATTGAAGATAAATAAAACCAAGAAAAGGAATATATCTCAAGCTTCCTGCTTGTTGTCTTCCACAGTTTGTTTATGAACACGGCTCCTTAGCTCTTCAAATGCCTTCATGCTCTCCGCATCAAAGCCTCCAGCAAACTGGAATATGTTCCAAGACAATATTTCATCGGTAATTTTAACATCAACATTTTGGAATAGTAAAATTGTTTCTAATGTGGGCTTTGAGCAAATGATTCATCAATTGAGAAGTGCGGCAATTCTCACTTAAAACACTTGTATGATTTGTTTCTTTAAATCTTAAAGCATACTAAATATAAAAAAATAAAGGTAGAAAACTGCAGACTGGCATTACCTGGTGAACACGAAAAGCAAAACGGACACCTTGCAGAAGTAAAAACTCTCTGTTTGGTTCCTTCTCAGCTCCGCTCATAGCTTCAAGTTCAGTTGAAACACGTTTCATGTACTTCCTTGCCAATTGCACGGAAGAGAGCTTGATCTGCAATAAGCAAAAGTGGTATATGACCATTTCAAAATGAGCAACAAATTCTCCAGTTGTAAGAAAAACTTTCAATTATGCATAATCGAGGGCGCAAATTCCTCATTCTGTTGTCCCTTGGACATTCTAACGTCAGAAAAAAAGCTCAAAATGCAAATGCAAAAAACTTTTTCTTAGGCCCCTCAAAAAGAAACATCATTATAAGGACAATGATAACACTATCATTGGACAACCAACTATAGATGATGAACCTGCTACAACATTGTCATAACAGGGTGCAAATTGGCAAAGAATAGATAGCATCTTGCCGAATGGAAATTTAGTGAACCTGAACCAAGAATATATACTAAAATCGGAGCATTACTCAAACGACCCTGCAACAAACTATAATGAAATTTCTTGTTTAGTAACATACCTTGCCAACAACTCCAGTGTCTAGCAACCAATCAACTGGAATTCCAAATTCTCTATATCGTGAAATAGCCATGTCTCTTGTACGCAACAATGCATAAACACTCTGTTCCACTCTGGCAAAAAAAGAGAAAACCAGAAGGACAGGGCGCGTTAATGAACATACAAATGATATTCTGACAAGTTATAGCAATAAAAAATGTCAGGGAAACTGTACAGTCCTCCAAGTTGCAAACTGATGATTAAATTCCTCACATGGAAGAGATGGTCGCATATAAATTGGGTTCTCAAAAGCTTGATTTTCAATTTTCCAGCTATCGTACTCAATAGTTCATTAAATCAAAATGCAAAGGAAGAATTTACGTACTTTTCAAGCAATTTGTACATCTTCTTTAGTGCAGATTCACATGGGAGGCCGGGATCATCAACAAAAGAGGACACTTGCTTTTCCAATTTCACTAGGTCCTGGTACTCAAAAGCAGCCTCTCTTAATGCATCTGCTTTCCCTTCAGGCCAATCAAAGTGCTTGAGAACAGCCCGCTCATCAACCTAACCAAATGAAGGAAGAAGGGGGAAAAAAAATAATTAGATATAAAATTCTAGAGCGCACATAAAAGAGCTAAAGAACAAGTTAAAAGCTCTCAATTCCTTTGTCATGCTTAAATAAGGGAGCTGATCATGGAAACTTTGAAAAGAACTAAAAGCTATGGCTTTTGCCTTGTCTTACTCCATTTGTATGTATGTGTGTATATATATATTGTGATATACCAAGAAGGAGAGTTCCTCATCCAGCCAGTTCACAAAGGTCACTAACTGTTCTACAGTTGTGAAGGAAGCTGCTCTAACTTCAGCTGCCAATGACTGGACAAAATCACCTTGAGTTTCCACATCGGCTTTCACCTGGATCCAGGCACAATATATCATTAACAATTTATGAAACATATAATGAATATCCAAGACAAGGGACAAATGAAGGAAAATGTTATCATACAGCTAAAAGGAATGATGATTTGTTCTCAATCTCCCCAATCATGTTGCTCCTAGCATCTGATGCATTAGAAGTGGATGAAATCAAAGATGATGTATCCTTCTTTGCCTCACGTTTCATCAATGTCTGATAAAATTCAACAAGTTCAGGAGCTCGTTGAACTTTATCACCACTTCCCACTCCTCTCGGCAAGCTTCCTGGCGGAGGAGGTGGAGGAGGTGGTCCACCTGGTGGCAGTGGCAGTGGTGGGGGTGGAGGTGGAGTAGCACCAGGTGGAGGAGGTGGAGCTGGTGGTGTGCCACTGGAAGGATTTGCATTTGTACCAGCAGAAGCACCACCAGACGGTTTAGGGGGTGGTCTAAACACTCTAGGAGGCCTCTTTTCAATTTGGGAAAATTTCATTTTGCTTATTGTTTGAGATTCAGCAGCCCTGTCATCATGTGATTGATCATTTGAATCACCAGAAACTATTGGCTTCTCTTTTAATAGAGCAAGTTTTGGTGGCAAGGTAGGGTGTTTGGAGTCAAAATTTGAATTGTCACGAAACCTGTAAGCTCTTGCTTTCTCTGCTTTTTCCTTAATTTGCTTCTCCCTTTCTAAGGCCAACTTGTGCCGGTCTTTGTATGCAGGATATTTTTCCGCTAGAACTCCTTCTACTGATTTTGACATCAACTGGAATGAATCTGAAACAGTGTTCAGTGAGTCACTGGAAGAAACCCGTGTTCTAATGTGTGGGAGGGTTGGAGTTTCTGGCAACTCAGGCGATTCCTGGTCCATTTTCCCAAATGTAGTGATGGCCACACTATCACCTGCATTCCTCAGCATCAAAGATTCCAATGGACCCCTTGGTCGATGGCTCATGCTCATCCTGCTTGGAGAGCAACCTGAGATAGATCTTGCTGGTGATGAAAGAGCACTTATATCATCTTTGCTTTTGCCCCATTTCTTCAGCTTCTGGATTAAGCTTGGTTTCTTACTGAGGTTACTATACTTACTAGTGGAACTATCAATTGAAGCATTGTCAAAATCCTCACTTCCAGGTGAGGAAGGATGGGAAAAGTTGCTTTCAAGATCTGTGTCACCTTGCCCACGTTCTGATCCGGCATATTCTAACATCAGCTGTTTAGCCCTTTCTTGAGATTTGGGGCTTAGGCTCTTGTTAAGATCACGAGCCGAAGTTTTCCCTGCAGGTACCTGGTAGTTCCGGAGCTCATACCTCAAGCATGCATTGACCCACCGAAGGTACACTAACTCTTCAACTTCACCGAACCTGTTCATCTGAAGTCCTTCAACTTGCTTTAATAGATCGTCATTTGCATGCCTCAAGTTATTAACCTCCTCTCTCGCCTTGGCAACCTTTTCACTCTGCAGTATGTGTCAAAGCATTCTAGAAATATTAAACTAATACCAAGAATAAAAGTATAATTACAATTTCTAGTGGCATGTTCCTTTTCCTCAACTAGGTGATATATTATCTACAAGTTACAATTAAACTTTTTCTTAGACATCTATAAAATCCATCCCTAGGCAATAACCTCTTTGGCCGAGATAGCACAGTAGGCACAAAAAAATATAACTTACTTAGATCACTAGAGAAAGTTATGATGCAACTTTATTCACTTTTCATGAAAAAGCAACATAGCTACAGCTACAAGATGCAAGTAAGCATTTTTTGAGAAATATTTGCAGCTATGACTCAACTTTATCATTAGATTAATTTCATTTATTCACCCAGAAAATTACAGTATTGTCCTGAGGGATAAAATGAAGTTAGTTTTCAATGTGAAGACACTAACCAGGAAAGATCCCGAACATCCCCAAGCCCCCCACAAACCTTCCTTCCCCTCCCCCACCCCCAAACCCAAAAAAAAAACAAAAAACAAAACACACAGACAAACACACAAAGAAAATAGAAAGGCAACAAAAGGATGAGGAAAGGGAAAAATATATGTGAATTGCAGCACATAACAACGTAAGAAATCAATAGGCTACCTCTGTCATGTTGGAGAGGGATGCTATTTTTGATTCAGCGGCATCCAGTTTAACAAGCAATTCTCTCTTTTCAATTTGAAGTTCTTTATTCTTTCTCTTAAGCTCCACAACTTCCACTTCTAAGTCCTTAACAGATTTGAGCTTTTTCTCAAGCTCAACATCTTTTTTGATGGCTTCTTCCTCTTTTGCCTGAAGACCAGAAACCTGTTGTTTGAGCAACAATAATTGACCCTTTGTCTGGTTAGCATCAAGTTGAATTTGCCTCTGCAGCTCCTTGATCTTGTTCCTTGCTACCTCAAGTTCTTTCTTTACATAAGAACTCTGTGCAATCTGTTCTTGAAGCTTCTTTCTCTCAGCCTGCAAGGAGTTTATGGTGATGTTCAGCATATCAATCTCAACTGTCTTGATCTTGAGTTGCCTTTGTAATTTCACAATATCTGATTCCTGTTCCTTCAATCCATAGTACTCTAGCAACTCGCCTTCAAGCTTTACTTCCCTCTCCTGTAATTCCAGTACTAGGCTGCGCAAGCGTTCTAGTTCCCTTGCATTGTCTGCCATCTCAGTTTCATAAACTTTATTCTTCTCTGCCTCGTCAAACTTGTCAATAGGTAACTGGTATTCAATCTCTCCAGATAAAAGGTCTTCAAATTCAGGTAAAATATCTTCATCATCGGTGTTAGATGAGCTACCACGAGCTCGATCAAATATGCTGCTAATCAATTTAACCTCTTCTTCCTCTTCTTCTTCCTCCCTCTACAATAAATAGCACAGTTTATTAAAGTTCAACAGATGATTGAAGAAGAGCTTCTTCCCTTCTTAACAGAGTAAGAGAAAAGACCATATCAAACTTCTACAAACTAGATTTTAAGTCATCAGAAAGAGATTGAATTAAATTGAAGGCTGCTCATATCTGTACTTACCTTCTTCTCTCTGAGGCCACCATCAGGACATGTAAACTGCTGTTTCTCTTTCCCCTGATTTTGTTGTTGTTCAAATCTTGCCTCGCCATTCCCTAAATTCCAGTTACCACATTAAAAAATTAGTATTAAAATATGAACTTCAAAACAGATGAAAGCAAGACAAACCAAAATTATTTCATACAAAAAAAAAATTACCAATGAATTAACAGAGAAAAAAAAGGCAGAATTTTCGAATTTCAATGATGGGAAAATCACCTGAGGGTTTAGTTAAAGGAGCCGATGAATTGGATGCTTTGAGGTTGAGCTGCTTAACTGCATAGGCTGCAATTGAAGCAGCAACCAGGAATCCAGCCCTGACTATCATGTAGGTATTATTGACACGAAGAACCTGAACTCAAACACATCAAAAGGCACTACCCCACTACCCATTTCTCTTCATACTCATCACTATTGACTCAAACCATCAGGTCCTTTGAAGAGCAAAAACATCATCCCAACTCCCGTATCCAGAATTTGCATATAAAATCTTTTTTCAGGTGCAACTTCAAGCAAAACCCAGATAAGAAGTACTCAAAATATGTCCGAAGATAACATCTTTATCTAGGTACAAACATTTTTAGACCATCAGCATTTTCATCTTATCTGGTTCATATTTTGTAGACCCTTTCAAAGATAAAACTTTTTTATTGTATGCATGAAAATTCCTGATAAGAAAAATCCAACACAACTGTCATGCTAAGTGCTGCAGAAACCACCAATATAACTAGTGGCCAGTTTTGGTCCAAAAAGAAGTGACACTTACATATATAACTTAAGTCTAAAACCTTACCATTTTGTTTTGCTTCAGAGGAATATGTACAGTGAAAAGCAAGACTGAAAGAGACAATCAGCAACTGTAGATTTGAACAAAAAGAAACCCTGAGAGAGAAGTGCCCATTTGTTTCTCTCTTTCTTGTTTTAAGTATCTACCGTCGGATTTGCAATTGAAAACGAGGATGTAAAACAACCTTCTTTGTCTGTTATTATTCGTTTAACGGAAAAAAAAATGCTTTTGTTGGTTGCTACTTACAGCTAACCGGCAGATTTTGTTTTGTAAATCTTTTGATTGGAGAATTCTGAACGTCAGGCTGCGATTTAGCCCATTTTCAGCCATCTGATTATGTTTACATGGGACCCCAAATAGTAAAATCTATGATTGAAGGGCTTAAATTGTTTGATTGGGGGGTTGAGACAAGTACAAAGGCATACAAGGTGAGATGAGAGCAGTCGTGTTTTTCTTTTGGCATGCGTAAAGTAAGTGCCAAAGTAAGGCTGAAATTAATTCTCCAACAAAGCCAAGGGGAAAGCTCGTAAACCAAAACTTTTTGGGTGGTTCATGTCGAAATTTCACATGTAGCATGTGGGCCCTTTTGGCTTTTCCATTGCTACTTTTTGGGATTATTTGTTGAAAAATCAGTGGTGTTAAATTATGCCCATGTCTCGTACTCTCGACTCTTCAGACCCTTTTTGGATGTTTGCGGCACTAGCTGACATAAGTTTAATCTTGTTCATTCGCCACAAACACCGGATAATATTTCTACTTATTTATTTTGGATATTTATATTATTATAATTACAAATAAAATCAGGCCCTAAGGGAATTTATAGTTTTACCTAAAATCTTAAATAGTTAGGTATCTTTCAGTTTCAATTTGCAGGAGATAATATTTAAACCCAAAAAATAAAAAATAAAATAAAATAAAAAATCACTCAGACAAGTCGATACGATAGATGGACAAGTCAATATGCAGCCATTGAGCCTGAGGAATTTATTGACAATTGATCATTCATACTCTTCGGAAAGAAATAATATAAACAAGCTGTGCAGAAACTCATGTTCATGATATAAAATTCTGTGGGCTCCAACGGCTCTGTAGCTTCCGATGTTTCATCCTAAACTCTTGCCGAATGGTATCATCTTCCTATTTTGTTTGTTGCAGCAAGATTTTCAGATTTACAATTATGACCCCCAAAAAAAAAAGTGATTTTTTTATGTTGTTCGATTTGTGGCCTACATCCACAAATATGTGCAGAAAGCAAGAAAAAAGAAAAATCTTAATCATATTAGACAAAAAAGAATAATAATAACAGCATGAATGCTAATGGCCCTTGTATTTAAGTGTCTATTTAATATGACTTCTCTAATAATTATAAATATATATATATAATTTTATAAATTTTATATAATTTTTTATTATTGTTTAATTATTTTTTAAATAAAAATTTTAAAAATTAAATAAATTATTTTATTCTTACGACCAAAAACTCAAAATTTAAATTTTTGATAATATAAGGTGGTTTTTTTTCGAAATCAATAGATCGAATTAAATTAATAAATTTGAATAATCGAATGACGTATTTTTTTTTTTAAATAGCTAAAAATAAATATTAAGTTGTTTTCTTTTTTAACTTAAAAATTTTGAAAACTAATATTTTTACATTTATGCCCTTACAATTTATAATGTTAAACAAATAATAAACATCTCAAAGAATATAAATAAGGTAATAAATTATTATAACATAAATCATATTCAATTGAGTACAACTCTTTAATATATTTTATATCATATATGTTAATCAATTTTATTATAGTTTGTGTTGTTTTTATATGAAAAATATTCATAAAAAAATATGAAGATAAATAATGCTAATTTGAACAAAATAAAAAGATAAAAATAATAATAGTCTACCACTATACAATATCACAAGTTATATACATATAGATAATAATGCTAATTATTAAATTTTATTTAACTAAGGATGAAAATTAATTAATTAGATAGGGATATTTTGAAAAATATCTTTTAATGAGAGCATTCAAACTTTTTAGATTAAGTAATAAGTTAAAAAAATTAATTTAATAACTTAATGACTTAATTGCTGAAGATCTCCATTAAGTTAAAAAAAACAAACCGACTTAATGACTTAACTGATTAAAATTAAGTCAATTAAGTAAAAAAACAAATGCCACCTAAGTTAAAAAATTCTTTTAAAATATTAAAATTACTTTAATTATTTAACAATCATATTTTATTCTTTTATAATATAATCTTAAAAAACTTATCTATTAAAATAATTTTATAATTTTTAATAAAAATTCTCACTAACAACTAAACAACTAAAATTTCTTTTAATAAATGCTCTGCTTGTACAAATTCTATTGACGAAAATTTTACTTAAATAAATTCTATTTAAAAAATTATACCAAATAGAGCCGAAATCTGAGGCCAGTATTCAACCTTCAAACCACTCAATCCTCGGCAGTATGTCACCACAAGGTTCAACGACCTTTATTAGGTACAAGCCTATGAAAATTCAGATGATCATCTAGATTGTTTGCTATAGAAGCTAGATTGCATATAACCTGGCATCATGAGAAAAGATCCACTGAAGCTCCCCATCAGAATTAAATTACATGCGCTGGTAGTTGTACAAGGAACCTTAGCGTGTGGCTGGGTGCACACTCAATCCGACATTTTTCACATGGCCCCGAACTGACTATTATTTCAAATTGACATTCGATGGTATGCTTTTAGAGGACTAAAGACATTCAAGCATGATTGCCCCATCTCCACCTTCGGGTCACCTCCTCAAGAACCTTAGCACGAGCTTGGCTTTTCCTTGCTTCATCCTCTACCCAAGATCTGCATTCATAGATTCTATTGGTGTTAAAAAGCTACCATGTACAAATTCTTTAAATGAAAAATCAAACTTTGATAACAGTAAAGGAATGCATTTGTAATCTTCACCTAAGGATTCGAAGAGCTTCTTTCTCAGCTTCCGATCTAGACTTTGTATCAAGAAGTCCTTCCAGTTTGGTCTGTAAATCACTGAGTGTATCTTGTAATGTACACTTCTCAACCACATATGTAGCCCTCTCAGATTCAAGCCTTCCTGACATCTCATCAACCTCGTCCTTCAGATTAAGAAGCAGTTGCCTCTGACAGTCCATAGCTGCCTTCTCCTTTAAATCCTCAGCATAGTTCTTCTCTTGAACAATCAACTCCTCCTCCAAGTCGCAACGTGCAGCAATATAAAGCTTCTCCACCTCAAAACCACGAGCTCTCTCTTCACTGAACTTCTTATCCCACCACCTTTGTATGTCCCCACTATCAAACAACTGGGATCTAATTTCTGCCATTTCAGCTTGCCTTGAAGACCTTTCAGCTTCTAATCTTGATAATTCATTACTAATAGCTTTTGCCATCCTTCCACTCGTCAATGCCACCGCAGCTTGTGCTTTCGTTGAGGGTTTATTTGGTTGAAACCGCTTGCTCTGACCTATAAAATGAAGATTCCAGCATGAAGTCATCATATATGAACATGTTTTGCAAGTGTTTTTCCTACGTAGAAATTCTCATTCCTACATGAAGATCCTAGCTAGAGCTCCGGATTATCAAAGTGAAAAGTATCAATAAACACAAAGTCATCCATCATCAGCCTTGTATCTATAATTATCAATAAACACATACTCATCAGCATCTAAATATTCTTCCATGGGTTCTTACTAATAAAAAAGGAAGAAATGGGTAGGGTTAAGTAATCTGCAATGATTGCCCATGCCGTTTTTAACTTGCCTCTTTCCTTTCTCCCATGATATAGCCCTAAGCTATTGCTTGTTCTAGGTGTTGGGCAAAAGTACTTCCCAAGACTTCCAAAGAAGAAAGAAACCACATATGCATCATAGTAAGCAATTTAATCACTCATTTTTGTGGCTAAACAGAGATGAAAAAGAAAAGCCAAACTTTGACTGCCGAGCATAAACAGAGATCAAAAAGAAAAGAGGATACCAAAAACTCTTCTGGCTATGCTCTTTTCCCCAGCCAACATATCCATGAAAAGTCCTAGAGAAGCTTCTGAATTGATCTCCCTCACATCCATATAACTCATTTTTGTTCTTGATATCTGGACTGTAAACAGGTCAGGTTTTAAAAGCGATAGAAAGACTGGGCAAGCATCAGTTATTCAATCTTTTAAATTTATCCAAGAAACAAAATTGACTGCAAAAAGAGTTTGGAGTTTAATGTACCTGCTCTACTATATCTGGCTTGACTTCATAATTGACTTGGGCTTTCCAATTTATAAGATCATATCGAGAGATAAACCTGCAGTATCAGCCACGCTTTGCTGAGTGCAAAGGAAATTTAATACCACTAGCATTCAAATCTGTCAAATGCTGTACCTCTCAGGAAAAAAATAGATGCCTCCCTGCCCTTTTGAACCATTGGAACCATAATGCTTTCCCAGGAGCTGGCTGGGAATGACACCAGCCTCTGCCAGTGCTAAATTGCAAATACAGAAAAAGAAAAAAGAAAAGAAAAACTCAAACGTTTCTCTTCCTCAAAGTCTACCCTTAAAAATTGTATGCAAACATCAAGAATAAAGCTACCTTGGATAGACTCAATATCCGGGTCTTCAACATCCACATCATTAAAAGCTGCAACCACAGTCCCAGAAAGTGATTTGGATGGAACAATCCTGAGCTTTGGATTCCTACAAGATCAAAACATAAATTTCTCGGACAGGCCTTAAATAGGTAAGCATGATACTTTGAACAGGTTTCAATAAGCTTATACCTTTCCAATAATGAATTGATACGAACAAGCCATCTGGCATATTCCCTTCTAGTACACAATTCATCAGCATTTACATCTTCTTCAATGATCTGCATACCTTAATACAATTTGGAGCTCATGCTCAGAACTGAACCCAAGCTCTATTGCCATAAGTAAAGAGTTTGACAGTTGTATAACAGGAATAGCAACATATCTAACTTTTAGAAATTCATGAATGTCTAAGCACAAAACATAACATCTCAATACAACAGTAACTAGGAACAGCCATCTTATTCACCACGTCTAACATAACAATTGTCCCTAGGTAATTAGCATTCATGATTTTTTTTAATGTTCTCTATCCAATCCTTTCTTAAGCCAAATGTGAGCTTCAGGAGCCCAGAACAAAATATGCTAAGAGTGTTTAGTTATTGCAACCAAGAGAATTAGGAAAATAAACAAAAGTGTAGGACCAAACCTTCAGTTTCTTCAAAACAGACAAAGCTTCTTGTTGAGTAGAATCCACCAACTGATAGTATAACACGCTCAATCTTGTCCACTGATCCTGAAGCACATAAAGGGCCAAAAAAAGATGATATAGTATAAAATACAGAGAAGATGGAAGATTTAATCACTTTTGGGAAACAATATAGAGAAGATGGACTATAGGCTGTTGGAAGTCCAACATGTCAAAAGTTACTTTTGACCACTGTTGGATCAAACCGCATAGTCTATGCTGAAGTACTGCCTACTTATGAAAATGATGGAAAAATCCATAGGAACGCACAAATATAGATTACTTATTTTCATTCGTCCAGACTTAGTGGTGCATAAAAATTACCAAGAATGTCTCATAAAATAAAGTACAATACTTCTACTCCTAAAAGACTCAGACTCCAGTAGGTTAAGGTGAAAAGGCAGGAGTTACTAGTTTAAAGTTTGATTCCAATATTACTTCTGGAATGACTCTCAGAAGAAAAGTAAAAATGCAATGTTCTACATCTCCAAGGAAAAGCGGTTGATCCCCCTCAAATTCATTCCTAACCAACTACTAATACACATTGATCAATTAAAGGTTACGCATCTGAAACTGAGATCGTTGTCCTCAAATTCATTCCTAACCAACTACTAATACACATTGATCAATTAAAGGTTACGCATCTGAAACTGAGATCGTTGTATTGATTCGACAGTGACAATGTTAATTCTAGATTTCACAGAATTCAGGAAAGACAAAAACTATCCATAGGTATAATAAAGACCCATCTCATAGATTGAAACAAAAAGGCAACTAACACTAAAGAATAGGTAATTTGACAGTACCTGAAACAACAGTTCCACTACTCTCATCGGCTACAGACTCTGCAACAGCGATGCTGGAGGCATCTGTTTCAACAGAGTCCACGGCTTTCCTTTCCCTGGATTTTGTTTCATTCCAAATTAAAATATCATGCAAAGCATTCAGCGGACTACCCAATTGAAGCTTGAACCCTGCTAACCAAAGCAATGACTACCGATAAACTAGAGGTCGAAGAACGAAAAATAACAAACTATGTAAAGAAAAATAACAAAGTTGACCTTTTCTAGAAAATGAGAAGTAAGAAATGGCAGCAAGTACAAGAGCAAGTGTAGAACCCACAACACCTCCAATCACAACAAGAGGCAAACCTGAATAATAAACAAATAAATAAATAATGGGTCAAATAATTTAAATGGAAAATGGTGAAAAACTATTTAAAAAAAGAAAAATGATGAAACCTTTCTTGGTTTTGGTGGGAGGAGGAGGTGATTGAACAATGGCCCAGCCATTGTAATCGTTGTTATCGATGAGTTGAGGCGAGAGCCAGGTGAGGTGAGAGAGAGAAGCTGAGACTGAGAGGCGTCCTAGTAACTTGGAGTTCCTAGGTCTGAGATGGGACGTTGGGGAGAGATTGTCAATTCGGCGTCGTACGAGGAGAAATGGAGGAGTCGTGGCTGTGGATGTGGATGAACTCATTTGTGACACTTGAGATGCGAGAATGGTGAGCGAGAGAGATCAAAATCGGCGAGGAAATGAAATTATGAAACTCAAAATGTTAGGTGAAATTTGTCTGACATTTTATTGTCTTGTTTTTTATCCTTTATTTTTTAACAATATTAAGGCCGCTAGCAAATTGTCTTGTGGTACCAGAGCATAGTCAAAATAATTCACTATAAAATAATTTTTAGTTTTACGATGTGATTAGGAATAGGAAATAAAAATGAAATATATATTTATTTAGTCAAATATAATTTAAGAATAGGAATAAAATATATGGATACCACGTAATTTAAAAATAAAGAATGAAAATTTTATTTCTACGGGAGTTGGGAATTAAAATGAGGGAATGTAAATGAAATATATATTTATTTTTATATCTTTCTAATTATTTCATATTTCTTAAATTATCCTCGTTCAAATAATAATTAATTTTATTATTTTAAATGTCATTAATAATAATAATTATTAAATTTATTATTTTAGTTATTATTAATTATTATTATTATTATTAAAAAATAAAAATAATTAATAATAACTAAAATAATAAAGTTAATAAAATTTAATAATAATAATGTAATTTTCATTATCTAGATACATGTATAAATATTATTAAAAAATGATATTAATTAAATAATAATAATAAATGTTAATAATGATAATATTAATAATAATAATAATAACAATAATTAATAGTAACTAAAATAATAAAGTTAATAAATTTTAATAATAATAATAAAAGTTAATAATGATAATATTAATAAAAAAAAATTAACATTAATTAATAATAACTAAAATACTAAAATTAATAAAATATAATAATATCAATATTAATAAAAATAATATTAACTATAATTAATAATAAATAAAATAATAAAGTTAATAAAATTTAATAATAATATTATTATTATTAATTATTGTAATAATAACAATAATAACAAAATTTAATAATAATATTATTATTATTAATTATTGTAATAATAACAATTATTGTAATAATAACAATATTAATATATTGTAATAATAACAAAATTATTAATTAGTGTTAATATTATTTTTATTAATAATAATAATTGTAATAATAATAATAATAATGATAATATTGTTAATAATAATAATTTTTTTTTATTAATTATTAATACTATGGGTATTTTGATAAATTAATTTTCATTCCCATTTATTTTGCCAAGTAAACACATCAATGGCATTACAGCACATTCTCATTCCCATTTATTTTTGCCAAGTAAACATTGAAATCTCATTCTCATTCCTCATTTTTATTCCAACTCATTCACATTCCACCTCATTCTCATTCCATGAATTAAACACACCATTAGTTTTTTGTTGGCAAGGACTCTGCTTTTAATATACAATATAAAGACAAAAATTGGAGATGTAATGAGGTAACTTTGATTCATAGTTAAGTTACTCAACAAACTTCTTACTAATGTAAATTTGGTCCATGTGTGTAGTAATGATCAATTTTATCTGGAAAATTAAAAAAAAAAATGTAAATCGAATAAAAATGAACTGAGAATGACAAAAAAAAAAGAAAAGAAAAAGAACAGCCCATTGCGTCGTATAAATGCACACAAAACGCCTATGCACATGGATGTAAGAGTAAAGATTGAATCTTGAATCTTATTACATCGATCGATTCGTGCTCCATTCTCTACTCTTTCATCAGGAAGACAAGCATTTGGGTTTATTTACAGGGACATGGGACTTTGGAGAAACAGCAGCGAATATTACAAAGCCGCTAAGAAAGGCTAATCCAAGTCCTAAACTATTAACCACCATGGATTCTGGGCAGCTTTTATATACATTTCTCCTTGTTTGCAAGAATGTCAGCTTCTCCAAAGCCCTGTTTCGCAGTCGCCACCGCCAGGCCGTGTAGAGACCAAGGAAAATGTGCCACGGCAAAACCCTTACTCTAGTCATCCGCACCTCAGCTCGATGCCAAAAGCTCAAGAAACCCATCATCCACTGCATTTGATGAAATGAAGGCGAAATCTTGTCAAAACATTTCTCTTTAGCATGCATTACTGTGATTTTGTGATGGATAACTGGTAACATCTATTCTATGGATAAGTTACATACATGACTAAATCACTAAGGAGAAAGAATCTTCTCCTACTCTCTTCTAGTGAAGTGAGTGGTTAAGATTGAGTTTTAAATTTTAATTTTGATAATCAAAATAACTTTTTTTTTCATTTTATTTACAATTAGACCAATCTTTTTCACTAGATTTAGAGGACTAGGAGACACTAGAAGCCCATACTTGGTTGGAAGAGATGGTAGAAAACGAGAGGAATGGAAAGGGAAGAAGAGGAGAGAAAATGAGTAAAAAGGAGAGTCAATCTCATTTTCATTATTTGTTTAGACATATAATTCATCTTTTTCCCCTTATTATTTCTTTCCCGGCTCTTCTTTTCCACTCCTCTTATATTTATTAGAACCTAATATGTCAAAAAAAACACCAAGAGAGAATCCTAATAGCCTATCTCCAGGTAAAGACACCACTTTTAGAATCATTAAACTAAATAGTAGTGAATTCCTAAGAAGAATTTTTGACTATTTTGTTCATGTAATAGCAATTATTTTATACCCCACCGGGCCTCTCTGGCCCATCGTCTGGATTATCTAATGGGGCGGATACAGTTACACGCCACCTAACTTCTTAAAACATCCAGAATTTTGGCTTCAATTATTATGGACAAGGAGTAGAGGCTTTATTAAAGCCATGGACAAATCAAAAAATAAAAAGAGCACAATTATAAAATAAAATACTCTGTTAAAATATGTATTGTTTTCCTCATTAAAAATTTACTGGTAGATAAAGTACCTCTAATTACATGTGATTCATAGTAAAAAAATAATAATCGAATTGCGGGGCTCAATTTAAAACTTATGGAGAATATTTAAGGGACCACAAACAATGGCATCAACATTAAGTATAAGAAACCCATTGAAATTATTAGTTTATCAATCAATAAAGCAGAAAGTATATGATTGCATACAGAAAAAGATTAATTTCAATTAAAGGGTAAATAAGAAGGGAAATTAAGGGGAAGAAGAGCAAAAACCTGAGCACCAAACAAGGAAACACAGATTAAACCCATCCAAGAATGGAGGCTGTAGAAATTAGCCACAACCCCATCTATGCCATGGAACTTAGTCCAAATCCCAAAAATCCCACAAGCCAAAGCCAGTCCTTGAAGACACAAATGCACTGATTTCTTCAAATTCCTTGAACCAGGCAACCATCTATGCACCAAAATAGCTGAAATCACATAAAAAACTCCCCGTTAATTTCTTGATCATCAGTTGATCACTGGCCTTATGCACTTTGATACTATGATTGATGCAGATTCTCAATTAGTTAGCTTGATAGACCCTGTTATTGATGTAATGTCAAATACAATAAATAACTCAAAACGGAAAAGCTCTCTACCTTCTCCACTGATGATAATGAAACCAATCACCATTAACAAAGGATGAAGCACCTGTTAAAACAAGCAACAAAAGCACTCATCAATATTAGCTGAAAATAAAGTAACTGTAGATATGCAAGTGCAGAGATGGAGAAGGAGAGAGCAATTTTACAGCATAGATGAGGTCTTCTTGGGAGGAAGAATGAGGGAGGAAGCTGGACTTGAAAGCAAGAGCCCAAGTGAGAACTAAAGCTGCAACTACAAGCCCTGATGCTCTGGCAAAGAAGAGAAGTGGAAGCATTGAAGCAGACACTGCGGCCATGGCTTCAAACACTGAGAGCTCACTGAAGTTACTTCCCAAGAGTCACCGACAGCTGAGCTTTTAGATCTACCTGTCTAATAGTATAATACGGCCACTAAGAATAAAGCGAGTCCTTTTTGGGGGAATTTATAAATAGCCTGAAAGTTTTTGTGTTTTTAAAATTAGCCACCTTAATTTTTCCATCATATGTAGCTAAACGTCTAATTTCTCGACTTAAATACCTTCAAAAACCTGTCAACAAATTAGTAAATTAATAATATTCTCACCAAAATATCAAACCTCGCTATTTTCAACAAATTACTAAATTCATAAAACAAATGTAGTTATAAATAATGAAGATAAAATAATTAATTGAAAAGAAAGAAGTTAAAGTTAGTATTTATTTTTACGCAACATGAGTTTTTCGATTTCGATTTGTTTGAAAAATTTTCAAGTATTGTGAGTAAAAATGAACTATGAGACAAAAAATATGTGATCGGCTTATATGTGATAGACACCTATTACTAGTCATACATGAGTTTGTTTAATAAGTGTATATTGCATATGAATTTGTGTGATGGGTCACGGGCAAAGTCTCCAAATATGAGAGAGAGAAAAGAAGTTCGGATTTTGAAAATTTTGGGATTACAAATGTATTTTGGTGTAAAGATTAGATGTTTAGCTAAATATGATAGAAAATGCTAGAAAAAAAAAATAGAGTGACTGATTTTGAAAATCCCAAAATTTTGGAGCTATTTATATAAACTTCCTGACCTTTTTTGTGTTCATTTTTGGAATGCTTAAAGATGCATTTCGAGTAGGCAAAGCCAAACATGGGCATTTTCGGTATAATATATAATGTAATTGTCTGTTACTCTGTTAGTATGAAATTCCCATTTTGGATAAATAAAAGTAGCATTGATTACACAGTGGGCAGCACAGTCAGCACTCATATATCCAATTGACATTTGCAACCATGATACACTACTCATGGGCTAGGTCAAGAAAATGTGTTTCCTTTTTCTTTTCTTTTCTTTTTTCCCTTTAAAACGAAACCAAAGTTACCATTGATAATTCATGCCTGAAGCATTTTGATTTCTCCATATGTTGTTTATCCTGGCCTATGGAAGCAAAAGCTCAATTAGTTTTATTTCAGTCTTCCATTTAAGAAATGTGGATTAAGAGTATATTTTCCCCTCGGAGTAAACTGTGAACTTCTATAACAATTATATACATTTAAATCCCAACAAATTTCAAACTGTAATATTTCAGTAGAATTATAACAAGTTGAAAAAGAAAATACAAAAGTTACCTTTAATTAGTAATTTTAAACAAATTAATAATATTCTGTAAGAAGCATTCATTGTTGATTTCAAGATTGCTCTTAGGTACGTGTTCATCGTAAATTTGGAGTCGTTGACCATTGTAGGTCAGGTCTCGTGACCTGCGTCCGCTGGGTTTCCAGTAATTAAAGCGTCGTTTTCTTCAAGAACAAATATAATTCTGTACGTAACATGACTTGTCTTTATGGTTGAACACTTGAAGCTTAAAGGGCAAATGACCTTTTTGTAATTTAGGCCCGGTTTGGGACTGTTGCCAAGCTACTGGCCTAGCCAAACGGATTAGCTGGGCTTTTTTTACAGGAAGGATAGCTCAACCCACGGTCAATATTTCCCCGAATTACAGGTGTATTAATGGGTATCCATTGCAACTGGCAAATGGCAATTGATTCTAAATCCATTCTCTTACAGACTTTTCCTCAAAATATGCATGCTTGGTCTGTGATAACTTTATGTCATGTACATATTAGTGTCATCTTCTAATTAATTAATCTGCTTAATTTTCATTTGTACAAGTCCAATATGAGTAGAGCGCAATCATTTTCAGAAAGCTAGCGATATTTGTACACTGTATATATGCACATGTTAAAAAGTACTAATCTTAAAACTACAACGACAAGATTGTTAGTGAAGCTTGCATGTAAGGCAATCGGAGCCGTTATGTACTGTGCTTGCGATTCAAGCATGCCTCTTGGGACTGTGAGATCATAAAAACCCATATGGCTTTGGCTCAGATCCCACTTAGTGATCTTAATTTGCAGGTTTCTACATCCATTAATAATTACATATAAATGGGGAGTGTCCAAGAACCAATGCTATTTATTGACGGAGAAAATGCTTCCCAACATTTACGGCAAAAGAAGCTGAGATGGTGAAGTGAAGGCTCCATAGATTATTTGGGTATCAATCAATCAATATTCTAGTGGCTATATGCTTGACTTGACCATTTCCGAAGCCTGAATCCAATGTCACTGGATATTACCTAATTGATTTTGCATAATGTCACTGGATATCTACCACAATGACTGGAATGTTGGTTTTGCGTTTTATTTTGTTACACATTCCAAATTTTACACAATATTGCGTTTCATAACTAATTGAATTTAGCTTCAGTGTCTTCAACTAAAGCTTTGAGCTAACAACTTCGTTCTTAGTTGAGCTTCAATTAAATTATACGGAGAAGGATCTTCTTCATATCACTTACTAATTTTTTAAGATATATATACTCTTGAGTGTATAATATGCTTACAAAATTAAGATATAAAATTTATATCTCTAATGAGGTGTCACCAATTGATTACTCCCATAATTATTTTTTTAATTTTCATTAATGACGTAAAAAAAGTTGTATCTCAAATTTTTAAACATATCATTAATCATATGTTGCCACATGTACATTATGTATGATTAAGATTATTCGTCTATTCTTTCCTTTTTATTATTATCACGTCAAGCTAAGGTAAAAGCTATTTAAGATGAGGATACAATCCCTTTCGAACTCTTGTACATGCCTCGTAAAATTTTCATGGCCGTTTAACAGCAAACTGCTACATAAACATCATGCTCTTACAATTATGCGTTAAATTAAGGAATATATATTTGAAATCTTGTTGCTACAAGAAGTTTAACTAGGCACGCCATCAGTGTCTTTAAAGGCTATTACAGCCGTATTCGTTAACTTTATAGTAGTCATTATTGGTTAATTTCTACCTTTTTCTTTCTTTTCTTTTCTTTTTTTTTTCCCAAAGAAAAAAAATGAAGAGACGGCTGGCAATCTTACATAGAAAGGATCATTTTTAGTGAATGCTTTGTATGGTTTAGGAATAGATATAAATAAAATAAAACAAGCTTATGAAAAAAATTTCTTAATTGTGTTACATGGCAAATTAAATTTTTTGAAAAATCAGTTGGAAATCTGATCCCATGCTAGCAAATATTGCTATCCATTATTCCATTATGTCGTGTGAGGAATCTTGTGCCTAGCTAATTGCTAGCTAGTCTCCTGTCCTTGAGGCAAAACAACAAAGCCGCAAGCGAAAACACTGAAACTTACGCTTATTAATGCCCTGGTGGCATCGATCCAGTTCAATTCACTTCCATCTTACTTGTCTGCTTCATTCGACATATGTGTTTACATAATAAATAACTAAAATATTAAGAGTCGTGCCGGCATCCAAAATGGCCGTCATATTAAAACTGCAATACCAAAGCCAAGAATTTTCAACCCCTCAAGAAATTAACGACATACAAAGAATCTCCGTAAGACACATGGCAAAATGCCAAACTACCCAATGTCTTTGTTCCGTCATGCCAAACGGCAGCCCAAAACAATTCCAATTTCCACTATAAAATCCACCATCGAGATTGGAAGAAAAAAAACGTATATCAAAGCAAATATTCGCAATAGCACAACGTGCAACAGAAACAGAGAGCTATGGGAGTATTCTTGCAAGGACTTCAAGGTGGGAAAATGTGAAGGAGAAAAGGTTGTGGATGGTGAGAGCATGCCCTAGTGTTACACCCACAAGAGCCAAACAAGAGTGACTTGAATCACTTCTCTTGGCTCTTAAGACCAACAAAGACTGGTTCGAGCAGATGATTATTAAAAATAGTGCAGTTTTGCTTCGAGGTTTTGACGTGAAAAATGCACAAGACTTCAATGAGATCGTTGAAGCCTTTGGGTGGGACGATATTCGTTATGTAGGACCAGCACCTCGAACCCATGTGTACAAACGAGTGTGGACTGCCAATGAAGGACCCCTCTCCGAGTTCATTTACTATCATCATGAAATGGTTTTGGTAAGTCATGTTTCTTAATAAGTGATAGAATTGAGTATACATATAGCATATCCAAATTGATTGTCACATTTCATTAATAACCAGATATCGGAATACCCCAAGAAAGTGATATTGTTCTGCGAGGTGCCGCCCCCAGAAGGAGGACAGACACCCTTTGTTCCAAGCTTTAAAATAACAGAACGGATGCTAGAAGAGTTCCCAGAAGCTGTGGAGGAAATGGATACCAAGGGATTAAAGTACTCATTCACAGCTCTTAGCAAAAATGACACTGCCTCCATGAGAGGTCGAGGTTGGGAGGATGCCTTTGGAACATCAGATCGTGCAGAAGCCGAGAAAAGGTACCTAGTAGCAGCCACATATGTATTATCTAATGCACGACTACCCTTCACTATAATTTGTTTGTACAAATAATTAAATATTGCCCTATGATCCTTGAACTGCGCTTAAAATTTTGTTACACAGATGCAAAGCTCTAGGGATGGATCTGGAGTGGCAGCCAGATGGTAGTGTGAAGACAGTATTGGGGCCATGAGCCTTAACCAAGGTGTTTGATGGCAGAAAAGGGAGGAGGATGTGGTTCAACACCGTTGTTGGCATGCATGGAAGGAGATTAGCTCGGCCTGCATGGCGGATGGGACTGAGATTCCGGAAAATGTAGTGAAGAGATGTGAAGAGATCATTGAAGACGAGAGCATCCAGTTTAAGTGGGAAAAGGGTGATGTTCTTTTCTTAGATAACTTGGCTGTGCTCCATGGAAGAAGGCCTTCTATGCCTCCAAGAAAGGTCTTAGTCGCGACATGCAAGTAGTTTTCACTTCTGGTTGACTCCCGGTGCTCTATACATTCACACGTGTGCTGTGTATTGTTATGTGCATCTGTTTGGATGTCATAACATTTTCCCTTATTATGGCAAATTTAAATAATCCAATAACTTGTAATAAAAAAAAATAATAATAATAATCCAATAACAAAATGGTGTGTCCTCTCTTAGTCTTGTCTTGTGATACGCACTGACTTCTTGATCTTTCGCCAATCTCTTTTAATTACATTTCCAGAACTAGACAACCAAAACTACAGAAATCAAATGCAACGCCCCTGTTCAGGCTTGCGCTCGTGCCCGTACGGCAACTGCACAAACCCGTCACATGTTGTTTCTAACAGTCTTCTTATGGTACATATAGCCGCTTCAACAGTGAAAAAAAACTTGAACATCCCGTATTTTACCGGTTGTTCATTTAATAATTTTTTTAAATAAATATTTTTAATGTGAAAAAAATAAAATAAAATGGAAAAAAGGAAATTTATAAACAATTAACATAAAAACAATATTTGAGTGAGAAAAATATTTTTAATTTAAATGAAAGGTAAAAAAAAAGTAAAATAATTATGTTTCAATTCTTTTGGTTAAATATAAATACATTAGGTGGATATTCCAAATTAATTTCACATGTCCCTAATTTTTGTTAAACTTTCTCGATAATTGGTTTATTTGTTTCCACTTCTCAATCCACTAATTTTATGTATAATATTCCTACTAAATTCATTAAATATGAATATTTTTTGTTAGATTCCATGTAAATTCATTTCTCATTGGATAAGTTCTGAAATTTGGTTACACTTTCTCTCTTTTTGGTTTATATGTTTAAACTATCATTCCATTGGTTTTGCATTGCGTTCAATATTCCAATTTGCTAGGTAAGATTTCAATTTTTTTGGTTAAACACCAAAACTACTTTTTTTTTATAGATTAGTTCCTAATTTTGGTTAAGCTTTTCATATATAGGTTCAAATGTTTCAAATTATCAGTCCACTAGTTTTGTGTTTGGTATTCCTACTAAGTTCGTTCAATACCAATATTTTGGATTAGATTCCGAGTAACTTTAATTTTTCGTTGGATGAGTTCCTAATTTTTGTTACATTTTCTCTCTTATTGGTTCAAATGTTTCAGCTAATTATTCCTCTAGTTTTGTGTTGAATATTCCAATTAACTTGGACAAATTCCAATTATTTGGGTTAAGTACTAAATTTATTTTTCATAATTTTATTTTTGGTTAGATAAGTCCCTAATTTTGGTTATATTTTCTTCCTTGTGGGTTTATATGTTTCAATAATTATTCCACTAGTTTTGTGTTCAATATTCGAATTAACTTGGTAAGATTTCATTTATTTAGGTTAAATACCAAAATAACTTTTTTTTATTAAATTAGTTCATGATTTTGGTTAAGTTTTTTCATTTATAGATTCACATGTTTCAACTTATTAGTCTACTAGTTTTGTGTTTGATATTTCCACTAAATTATTTAAATACCAATATTTTGAGTTAAATTCCATGTAATTTTCATTTTCCATTAGATGAGTTCTTAATTTTCATTATGCTTTCTCTTTTATTGGTTCTTTTGTTTCAATTAATTATTTATCTAGTCTTATGTTGAATATTCCCATTAACTTGGTAAGATTTCAATTATTTAGGTTAGGTACCGAATTCATTTTTTGTAATTTTATTTTTGGTTAGGGAAGTCCCTAGTTTGGGTTATACTTTCTCCCATATGTGTTTACATGTTTAAGCTATTATTCCACTTGTTTTGCATTCAATATTCCAATTTTACTTTGTAAGATTTCAGTTATTTAGGTTAAATATCAAAATTACTTTTTCGGTTAAATTAGTTTCCAATTTTGGTTAAGCTTTTTCATTTACAAGTTCGCATGTTTCAACTTATTAGTCACCAGTTTTGTGTTTAATACTTCTACTAAATTCGTTAAATACCAATATTTTAGGTTGGATTTCAAGTAACTCTTATTGCTCATTGGATGAGTTCCTAATTTTCGTTATGCTTTCTCTCTTATTGGTTTTTGTGTTGCAGTTAATTATTTCTCTAGTCTTGTGTTGAATATTCTCATTAACTTGGTGAGATTCCAATTATTTGGGTTAGTTATTAAATTTATTTTTCATAATTTTGTTTTTGGTTAGGTAAGTCCCTAATTCAGGTTATATTTTCTCGCGTATGTGTCTATATGCTTCAACTATTATTCCATTAGTTTTGAATTCAATATTCCAATTAACTTCATAAGATTTTAGTTATTTGGGTTAAATAACAAAATTACTTTTTTGGTTAAATTAATTTCTAATTTTGGTTAAGGTTTTTCATTTATAAGTTTACATGTTTCAACATATTAGTCACCAGTTTTGTATTTGATATTCCTCTTAAATTTGTTAAGTACTAATATTTTGGGTTATATTCCAAGTAACTTTCATTTTCTGTTGGATAAGTTCCTAATTTTCGTTACATTTTCTCTCTTATTGGCTCATATATTTCAACTAATTATTCCTCTATTTTCGTGTTGAATATTCCCATTAATTTGGTGAGATTCCAATTATATGGGTTAGTTACCAAATTTAATTTTTTGTATTTTTATTTTTGGTTAGCTAAGTTCCTAATTTGGGTTATACTATTTCATTAATGTGTTTATATATTTAAACTATTATTATACTAATGTTGCATTCAGTATTCTAATTAACTTGATAAGATTCCAGTTATTTGGATTAAATACCAATTTTACTTGTGTTACAAAAACAATAATATTAATAAGGTGAATTATGTTTGACCCCTTACTATTTTAGTAAATATCAACTGGCCATATAATACTGAAAAATCTTTATTCCAGCCCTGAATCTTTTCCAATATTTTGGGTCCATAATCTAAATCCCCCTTTTTTTTCTCTCTATTTTGATTACTTCATCAGATCTATTGAACTTGATTGTATATATAATTGAACTTTTAGTCTTTATACATATTTATTCTCATTTTAATTGATTATTTTTAGTTATCCTCAAAATGAATTAATGCGTTTATTTTCCTCTTTTCTTTACTTTTTAGAATAATTTCTTTAATTTTTGAAAACTTCGACAGTAAATAAAAAAATAACATGTAAAAGTGCATACAATTGCTATGCTTCTCAAAAACATTATTTTAGAAGTTGTGACAGTATAAGTTATAAAAATATTTAAACTTACAAAAATTAAAACTTTCTTAATCTATTTGGGTTGAATTATTATTATTTTTTCATTTTGAGGTCAATCGACTTCATGAAATTTCTTGAACTTGAATTTATTTATACTTAGCTTCTGATCTTTATAAACGTTATACCCATTTTAACATTCGATTAATTTTATTTATTTATTTTAACTTACAAAATTGAAACTTACTTAATCTATTTGTGTTGAAACTTTTTTTTAGGATAGCCCATTTTATCATTTCAATTAATTCTAATGATTTATATTTTAAAAAATTTCATTAAAAAAAACTTAATTCATATAAATATTTCACCACTTTATTTTTGTTTTCAAAATAGTTTATTTAGATTCTCATGACTTCAGCAAAAAATTCATGTTATTATAAGAAGTATTATTATTTTATTTGTATTTCTTCTACTATTATTATTTATTTATAATGTTACTACAATTATTATTATTACTATCATGCCTCACTAGATTTATAGTTGAACATAATAAGAATGTATATGTTTATGTCATGCGCTATTTTTGTACCCTTTTAGACTACTAAGATATTCTTAAAACATTTTGATTATTATTTTTTAGTTGAAACCATTATTCATTACTTTAGGAAATCCAATCTTGAATTTGATCATTTATATTAGAGATTTTGGCCTTTGTTCACATTTACACTCATTTATATTTAAATAATTATAATTTTTAACAAAAAAATGTAAAACTTTCTTTATCTATTTATGTTGAATAATCTTTTTCCTTTTCTTTTCTAGACTTAGTTGACTTCATGAGATTTTTTTAACTTGAATTAATTTATACTTAACTTTTGATCTTTAAAAACTTTTTTCCCATTTTATCATTGAATTAATTATATTTATTCATCTTTGAACTAAAATAAATCAAGAATTAAGATTTTTTTTTCAATTCAAATTAAATTTTTACCTCTCTATTTTCTTTTCAAATTAGTTTTCTTTATTTCTTATTACCATAACCAAAAATTTATGTTATTAATTATAAATATTATTATATTATAATTAGATTATTATCACTATTATTATTTACTTTTTTACTCTTACTAGCACCATTATTACTATCCTGCCTCATGAGATTTATTAACAACATTTTATTTTTATGATGAGTATCCTTCTTTTTTGTTTTTAAGTATGTATATTTTTTTAAAAGTATATATGTATATAATTTTCAATTTATAAAATAAGTTCTTTAATTTTCAAGACTTAGCTAAAATAATTTTTAAAAGTTTATTATAGCCACTGTGACATTATGAAAATCTAACACTAAATAGTAACAAACAACATTTTTTAATATGATTTTGCATATTTAATTAACTTATCTTTTTCAAATGGCCCTTTGTTCTTAAATTTGTTGGCATTTTTTTGCAAATAAAATTATAATGTCCTATGAATTTATCCAATGTACTTAAAGATTAATGAAATAAAAATTTCCAATACAAGAATGAAAGCTTCTATCACTTAAATAGTTATTGACAATAGTGAACTGATATGAAGGCTACTAAAAAGTTAGAATTGCTGAGGGAGACGAGTATAAAACCACTTCTATTGAGAATTTTTTTTTACAAACTCACGAGAAAATAACTCTTTAAAAACTTTTAACATCAATAAAACTAATACAAAGTTAAATCCATTTTGTTAGCCCTAAATTGATATTCTTTATTTTTTATTTTTTATCAATCTTAGAATACACATCAAGTGTTTCATATTGATTTTATGGAGAAGCAAAACAAGGTTGAGAATAATTTAAATCGCAAAGAGGTATGAATTTCTTAACATACATTCCACACCATGATTGCTCGTTTTGAGGCCATTTTATTCTTTTGATAGTATGATTCTAGCATTTAAGATGACGTCCTAGGTGTAATAAGTAAAAACACTATTATTATACGAAATGGATTTAGTAATGGTATATTGGGTACTTAAATGGGTTTGTTGAGTAAAATTTAAGGATGAGTTTATTTAGTAAATGGGTTTAATGAGTAGATTGATTAATTCAAATAAATGAGTTTAAACAAAGAATTAAACCATTGACACCTCTTTAAAAATTTATTAAAACCCTCTTACATTTCACCCAAAACTGAAATTACCTAAAAAGACATTATATTTAATAAAACTCGCTCATAGTTGATTTCAGTGAAAACTCTTTATTCCCTATAAAACTTGCATGTCTTCTAAATTTCAATCCAAAAAAAACCAGGAAACCAACAATGTCCCAAATTTTAGGCCAACCAACAACTAGACAGGTATCAATTCCAAAAAAATTCAAAACTTGTAGAACAATAAAAACAACAAACATAAATCGCAAAGAGTTGTGAAGTTAAGAAGCAATTGTGCCAAAAGGAGCATTGTCCTTAAAAAACAAATTTTGTCTATCTCAGTGTATAAAGGGAATTGAAAACAGTCAAAACATCAAGATTCAATTATAGTGATGCACTCAAAACTACAATTGCTTTAGAACAACTTGTTTTATTTTTTTTATTATTTTTGGCTAACTGTGAATGTTAGGACAAGAAATTCCTTTGGCGAAAACCATCACCTATAATCTGAGAACATTCATGTTGTATCACCAAGAATTAATAATAAATTATGTAGAAGCGTACCTAAATCTATAGTGCTTTTATCGCTTCTCCTGCCATTTTCCAGATCTACATATTCTCCATGAGAATCCTTTAATTTTCGTTGCGCTCTCTCTCTCTAATGATGAGATGTCAGAAATAGTAAAAAGATATATGTGACCTTAGGATCATGACCACTTATATATACAACTTTTCTTGTTATTTTTAGGTATTTCTATTTCAACTCATCATAGAAATAGAAATTACCTTTTATGTCTCTATACATTAAAAGCTCACACCTTATTAAATGATGCATTAAAGCCTAAATTACTAAAAACCGTAACATATCACTTTTAATTGGGCTTAATCATATATGACAGTCTACAACACATAATTATTTACAATATTAGATTATAAATCCAACAATATCTCCCACTTGAAGTAAGAAGAAAGAGGAAGAAGACAATTTGAATGCAAAAACAACATGTTTGTAATAAGAATTTCCCAACCGCTGCCAGTGTTTATTACTATTTAGGCTTATTTTAGGTATAAGTGAGTGTTATAAAATTGTTTAAATTGTTTCTTAATATTTTAATGGGGTTATTTGAGAATAAGAGTTCTAACAGTTTTTTTTTTTTTGAAGAGTGATAATATATCCAATCTTAAACAAATCAAGTTGTCTTCAAATTATAACTAATGTGAACTCTATGAAGTTATCCTTTTAGGTAGGTTTCCAAAAATTGTGGGTAGAAATAATTATATGACAATAATGTGTGCATTTTCAATATGCATGACATATGGTTTAGAAATTTTCTACACATAAATGACATGCAATAAAACCTTGTAAAATAATATTTGATAAATTGATAATTAATTAATTTAAAACTAAAAATATATGATGTATCTATGATTTTTTTGTTATATTAACATAATATTTTATACATTTCATTGGTCATTATGTTTTTTTTCACCGCTTATAGATGAGAAACCTTGTATTCTATATGTTATGTTAGGAAAAATAATAGAGAGATTGGCCTAATAAATTATCTCCAAAATATCTTTTCTTATGAGTAATTCACTTAATCAAGATCAAACCATGATCATATCATATAATTTGATAAAATCACCATATTCTTTAATTAGACTATCGTATTTAATAAAAAAATTTACTTTATTTTAAAACTTTTTAATAAAGAATAAATTTTAAGTAGTGCGCTACTCATTGATTTTATTTTAACAAAAGATAGTCAAAAGTCTTATGAAAAAAAAAAAAAAAAAAGATTATGGATCGAATTCCATGCAAGTAGACACCAAGAATGATTTCTATTCCCCGTTCTGGCAGGCAAACACATCCTCAACTCCAAAAACATTTTTATGGAAGCAGTATTCATCATTGTATAATGCCTTATTTTATGCCCTTGTGAAATTATTCTCTTTTAAAATAATAGACCTCAATGAAAGTGTAACTTTGCAGCAATTTGTGATTGAAGAGAATTCAAGTACTAAAAAGTCACAGGCATTCAAAAATAATTTATTTTGAAGTGATTTAATTACATAATGAGTTTAGGACTAGTTTAGTAATACTGTAGTTTTTAAAATAACTGTTATTAGTTGTACTATAAAAATAATCATGTATGAATAGAATTAGTTAAATATTTTGTGAAATTTATTTTTAAAAATACTGTGAGTTTTAAAAGCAGTTATATGTGTTTGATAAATCTTATTATTAAACTGTTATAAGAATATAAATGATTAATTTGAATATAATATTAAATAAAATTTATTTATACATATATAAACATGTATATAAAATATTTTCTTCATTTATTTATACTATTAATTTTTTATTTTATTATCTCAATATAATTAGTAATAATAATAATTCCTTTAAAAATAGTGATTTTCATTTTTTAAGTAATAAGGCGAATTTTAGATTTATAATATATATGAGATATATATGAAATTGTATTAAATATAACAGTAATTATTAAAATCAGATTTTAAAAGTAATTTTTTCTTTATTTTTTACATATATTGTAAGATAAAGTGATTTTATCAAAAATAATTTTTTTAAAAAATTATTAAATACTAAAATTAAATTTTAATTTTTTAAAATTATTTTTAATCCCCAAGAAAATAATCTTAAATGGCGCATTAATGAGTTTGATCTGCTACTATAATTCAAATTCAATCAAACAATCCCCAGATTCTTCCATCTCAGTCCCGCAGCCAGAGAGAGGCACGTCATTTCACCGAGAGCACCGGAGACCGCAGAGTTCAAGTGACTTTCCAATGTAATGACTGCAATACCCTCCGAACAAAGACTGTTTTCAGAAATCTTATCGGGGATAATAAGATAAAACCACAACAAGAAACAGAAACTGAGGACGCGAGTCATCTTCGCTCGATAATACACTCGATTTTCTTAGTTAATTTTTTAATAACCAGACGCCACACACAATTTTATTTCAGAATTCAAATTCAAAAGAGAAACAGACAGTGAAAAAAAATCAATTCCCAACTCTCCGGTACTGCTTTAATCCCCGTTCCGTCTTCCGTTTCATTTGAATCTAACGGAACGGAAAAGATATTAGGGTTTCTTTTTCAAGAAAAGTAGATTCTTGTAATCTTTTCCTGGGACAGCGATGTTCACACCACAGAGAAGGCCGATTCCGGCAACGAAGCTAACTCCGAGAGGCACCGAAGCGCAGAGGAGTGGCGCCATTTCAAATGTAAGGAATATTAAAGGGAAGGCCGTTGCTTTTGCTGAAACCCCGTCGGTTCCACCCCCGCCTCCGGTAAATTCTTTGTTGGATTACAATAGTGGTTCGGCGACGGTCTTTCCGGCCGAATCGGAGGATGATTGGAGGAGGTTCAGGGAGGCCGGGTTGCTGGACGAGGCCACGATGGAGCGGAAAGACCGCGAGGCTCTTATGGAGAAAGTCTCCAAGCTTGAGAAAGAGGTCGCTTATTTTGTTTTGCAGTTGAATGCATGATATCAATTCTTGATTTTATTGTTATAATAGAGCAGTTGTATAAAATATATTGTACCTAGACTGCTTATTGAACTAAGACAGTTTGAGTTTAGTTTGAGTATAGAACTGAACTACTATTTGATTTGTTAACCGTTAATCAAATGTTTACCATTCGATAATCTTATTATTAAAGATTTCTAATGGGTGTATTAGCCCATCTTGTGTTGTGCACCGGATTTGAAGAGATGATTAACTTGTTTTATTATCGATTAAAATGAAGTCGAAAAGCGTTTCATGGTAAACAATTTTTGTTTTTTGGGTTTTGTTGGGTTAAAAGATTCTAGTTTTACTTGTGGTTTGAAGAAGTCTTCATCATCATACCACAATCTATATATCTTAGTTGGAAGGATTCTAAACATGTGACAAATTACATCTGTATTCAACAGATATGTTTGGTGCCTGTTGGTCCACTACTATAAATTTGCTTAGGGGAATTTCATAGTTGTTTTATGGTAGCATGGTGTTTCACATAACTATTAGTAAAATTTAAAGCTTGTTTCTTAAGCCAAACTCGCCACTGGGATGCATAGTCTCTCTATTTGTACTTCCTTTGGTTTCTGTGAAAGCTATAGTTTAATAATCAATTTTCTTATCACGTTTTTAATCTTCTTTCTTCTGTGTCTTCTTCATAACATTTTTTTTCCCTGTTTTACCTGTGTTTTTAGTATAGTGTCAGATGACATTAACTTCCGGGTTGAAGCCTTATAATAAATTTTAGCAATTGTTTTGCACCACCTGATAAACTATTGTTTCTGGCAGTTGTATGATTACCAGTACAATATGGGGCTTCTCCTTATTGAGAAAAAAGAGTGGACTTCACAGATTGAAGAACTGAGGCAATCATTTGAAGAAACACAGGAGATTCTAAAACGTGAACAGTCAGCTCATTTGATTGCATTTTCTGAGGCTGAGAAGCGTGAAGATAATTTGAGGAGAGCCTTGAGCATGGAAAAGCAGTGTGTTGCAGATGTATGCTTTTCCTATATTCCTTTTTGCTTTATCTAGTAATCATGGAAGTTAATGATCCATGTATGCTTATGCATTTTGTTTTTACAATACTTTCTTGTATTTGTTCAAATGTCTTTCTTTTTGGTTACCTTCTTAGCTTTCAGTTAGCAAATCTTTTTCATGTTTTATATTATATGTATTGCGTTAGTCTTACTACAAATTGTGCAGTAATACACTTCATTACTAGATGATTTGGGATCTCCTTTAGAATGCTTGAACAATAAAAAAAAAATATATATATATATATATAGGACAGTGATCCAATCCGGGACTCCCGGATTGGATCATGGTCCGGGAATCCACAAGGGGCCCTTGGATTGAAATCCAACGGCCGCTGGTGGTTTCTTTTTTTTTTTTTTAATTTGTTGGCTGCACATGGTGGACCCCACCATGCAGCCACTAGTTTTGTCTCGAAACTGTTCCAACCGAGACTCTGGATTGGAACAGTACCCTATATATATATATATATATATGTATATGTATATATATTATTTTATTTTTCCAACATCACTAGTTACTGAACTAATGGTTATGATGCCTCTATTGTAATTGGCTACTTATGCCCTTATCATGGTCATGGCTTTATCACTGCAGCTTGAAAAGGCTGCGTGATATGGGAGAGGAGCGTGCTAAACCAAGTTGTTTTCTGAGAAAACGTTGACTGATGCAAATACTCTGCTTGGTGGAATTGAGGGTAAATCTTTGGAGGTGGAAGAGAAGTTTCATGCTGCTGAAGCCAAACTTGCTGAGGTAAATAGAAAGAGCTCTGAATTAGAGATGAAATTGCAAGAGTTGGAATCTCGTGAAAGTGTGATTAAGAGGGAGCGCCTTTCTTTAGTTACAGAGTACGCCCATGCTTAGTACTTTTATAATTTCTGATAAAGGCTTCTTTAAACTTTCTTGAGTATGTAAGTAACATAAGATGGTGTTTGCATTAATTTATGTATTTGGTTCTGTTGATCTTAGACGAGAAGCACATGAGGCTGCTTTCTATAAACAAAGAGAAGATTTAAGGGAGTGGGAGAAGAAACTACAGATAGGGGATGAAAGGCTATCTGAGCTTAGGAGAACTCTTAATCAAAGAGAGGTAAAGGCAAACGAAAACGAAAGGATTCTTAAGCAGAAAGAAAGGGACCTTGAAGAGTTGGAAAAGAAAATTGATTTGTCCAGCTCAAAGTTGAAAGAAAGGGAGGATGAAATAAATAGTCGACTAGCAGAGTTAGTTGTAAAGGAAAGAGTGGGTTTTCTGGCCTATCTGATCTATTTGTTGTATTTTATTTGTGCTTACAGTTTACCTTCGTTTTCATATAATGTTTTATTAAATTTTTTTTTTCAGGAAGCTGATTGTTTGAGAAGCACTGTAGAAATGAAAGAAAAGAGACTCCTGACAATAGAAGAAAAACTTAATGCAAGGGAAAGAGTGAGTCCCAGTGCTTGTTCTTTCCTGCTAAGTAAATGCTCTATGTACATTATGCAACTATTGGAATACATCTTGTTTGGTAGTTTACTTTTTCTTTTCAATTTGATCCATGAAGCAATAGACGACATTTTTCAATCATTATTTGCCAGCACAATATGCCGATGCTCTATCAACGTTGTTTGAAGTTTCTTCAACATCAATGCTTTTTGCTTATTAGTAATGAAACTGTGCAAGCTTATTAGGTGTAAAACTTTCGAGTTGGAGTTTGGATGATATTCTCACACCTGATACATGAAGAGTGAGTCGGTCTTCTTTTGTTATTGACTTTAATTTGCTATCGGTTATGATTCAAGATGGTCTAGCCAGTATACTCAGCAAATAATGAATGCTACATACTCTCTCTCTTTCGCTCTGAGATTTTTGTGTGCATAAATGTCACTGAGAGCCTTCTGCTGCAAGTGTATTTGAAGGTCATTTGAAATCAAAATTTTTTCATTTCTATTGCAGCCTGAATTTAGATCCTCTGTCAATATTTACGGCCTAACTGAACTTTTTCTGGGTCAAGTGTATGTGCCGGTATCAGGTTTTCCTTCTTAACTCCTCTTCTCTCACAGTCCCCCACTCCAATCTCTCTTTTTTTTTTTTTTTTTTCCTTCTCACTCATTATTTAGTTTGATAGCCCAAAACTAATTGGCAAAAGTACGGTGATGAGCCTTGCAGAACTTAATTTTAAGAGTCGAATCACGTGTTGTATTTATTAAACTGACAATGCTTTTTCATGCATAGAAACTTATGCCAAGTTTAGGCCAATTGAATAAGAAAATTATTGTTGACTGATTAGAGCTTCTTCGATAGCCTTACAATAACATTGTTCGGTATTTAAAGTTGTTTGGATGTGTTATTAGTTGGAAAAGGTATGTTGTCATTGTGTGTTCATGAGAACTTATGCCACAGATTCATTAATTAAATGATAGCTCAACTGGGACAGTTTCAGCATTTTTATGATGACTTTACATTTTTTTGTTGTAAACGATTAGAAAGGGTGTGGTGAATGTTTTTGGCCATTTGACTTGTGTTGGGACGATAAATTATTTTATACTTCCATATTTGTGTTTTTGCTTGTGTAAATTTCTTCATCTGTTTCTGGCTCTGGTTAGAGTAGTTTCATTTGTTGGCTTGGAGCAAGTAAATGATTATATTTGCTTTTAAGAGGAACAGTTTGTGTTTGTTCTGAAAGTATCTACTAACGAATTTATGTTGTCGTTCAAAAACTTCTGTATCTATGGTCTTCTTCAGGTAGAGATTCAGAAGCTTCTTGATGATCAAAGAGCCATTCTGGATGCTAAGCAGCAGGAGTTTGAGTTGGAGTTGGAAGAGAAGAGAAAATCAATTGAGGAGGAAATGAGAAGTAAGATAAGTGCACTGGATCAGCAAGAGTTTGAAATTAGCCACAGGGAAGAGAAGTTGGAAAGACGTGAGCAAGCATTGGATAAGAAGTCAGATAGAGTGAAGGAGAAAGAGAATGATCTCGCAGCTAGGTTGAAATCTGTAAAAGAGAGAGAAAAGTTTGTGAAAGCTGAGGAGAAAAAGTTGGAGTTGGAAAAGCAAAATTTGATTGCTGACAAAGAAAGCTTGCAGATTCTTAAAGTTGAGATTGATAAGATAGAGTCTGAAAATGCTCAGCAGGAATTGCAGATTCAAGAGGAGTGTCAGAAACTGAAAATAAATGAAGAAGAGAAGTCAGAACTCCTCCGTTTGCAGTCACAACTGAAACAACAGATTGAAACGTACAGACATCAGCAGGAGTTACTTTTGAAGGAGCACGAAGATTTGCAACAGGATCGGGAGAAATTTGAGAAAGAATGGGAAGTGCTGGATGAGAAAAGAGATGAAATTAATAAAGAACAAGAGAAAATTGCTGACGAGAAAAAGAAGCTTGAAAAATTGCAGCATTCTGCAGAAGAAAGGTTGAAGAAAGAGGAATGTGCCATGCGGGATTATGTTCAGAGGGAGATAGAAGCTATCAGACTAGACAAAGAAGCATTTGAAGCCACAATGAGGCATGAGCAGTTGGTTTTGTCTGAAAAAGCTAAAAATGATTGCAGGAAGATGCTTGAAGAATTTGAAATGCAGAGGATGAATCAGGAGGCTGAGCTGCTGAATAGGCAGGACAAAATGGAAAAAGAACTGCAAGAAAGAACAAGGACATTTGAGGAGAAGAGGGAGAGAGTACTTAATGATATTGCTCACTTGAAGGAAGTTGCAGAGGGAGAAATACAAGAAATAAAGTCTGAAAGGGATCAATTAGAAAAGGAGAAGCATGAAGTTAAAGTTAACAGGGAGAAGCTGCAAGAACAACAACTTGGAATGCGCAAGGACATTGATGAGCTTGATATTCTTTGTAGGAGGCTTTATGGTGATCGAGAGCAATTTAAACGTGAAAAAGAACGGTTTCTGGAGTTTGTTGAGAAGCACACAAGTTGCAAGAATTGTGGAGAAATGATGAGAGCATTTGTAATTTCAAACCTGCAACTCCCTGATGATGAAGCCAGGAATGATATTCCTCTACCACAGGTGGCAGAAAGATGTTTAGGGAACCTTCAAGGTGATGTAGCTGCTCCTTATGACTCAAATATCAGTAATTCTCATGGTGGAATGAATTTGGGAAGAGCTGATTCTGGAGGTCACATGTCTTGGCTGCGTAAATGCACTTCAAAAATTTTCAGCATATCTCCAATTAAAAAGAGTGAGCATATTTCTACTTCAATGTTGGAAGAGGAAGAACCACAGTCAGCTGTGCCCACTATTATGCAAGAAAAAGCTGAGGGGCCTGGTGTGCTTGTCAGTAAAGAAGCAATAGGGTACAGTATTCCTGAAGATGAACCTCAATCATCTTTCAGGCTAGTGAATGATTCCACAAACAGAGAGGTGGATGATGAATATGCTCCATCTGTAGATGGGCATAGCTACATGGATAGTAAAGTAGAAGATGTTGCTGAGGATTCCCAACAGTCTGAACTGAGGAGTGGGAAACGGAGACCTGGTAGAAAGCGCAAGTCTGGAGTGAATAGGACACGCCAGTAAAGGCTGCGGTTGAGGATGCAAAGTTGTTTCTTGGGGAAAGCCCAGAAGGTGCAGGATTGAATGCAAGTTTTCAGGCACACGAGGACAGTCAAGGCATTTCTAGTCATACTCAGGAAGCGAGTAATATGGCAAAGAAGCGGCGACGACCTCAAACCTCAAAAACTACGCAGAGTGAGAAAGATGGTGCTGATAGCGAGGGATATTCTGACAGTGTCACAGCTGGTGGTGGCCGTAGGAAGAGGCATCAAACTGTAGCTACAGTGTCACAAACTCCAGGGGAGAGGCGATACAACCTCAGGCGACACAAGACGTAAGCATTAATGTTTTCTTGTGTGTGGATTGTGTTTGTGATGAAATAAAGCTGTAGTTCTATCTTAGAATGATGCTTCTTTTCAGGGGGTGCACTGATTTGATGAACTTTTCCAGTGAAATTATTCAATAGAAACAAGCTTTAATGGTATAGTAATTTGTTTGACTGTTTGCTAATCAATTCTTTTATTGCTGGCCAGTTTCTCTGTCCAGTCCTTTCCCCGACTTCAGAAAGTTTCCAAGGGCTTGAGTATCAGTATGCTTGATCAACGTATTATCATGTTTACTGAGTTGGGTTTTTATTAGCTTTTGTTCCTGAATTGGTTTTACTAGAGAAATTGCTGAAATAAAATAAAATGATATTCCGACATTGGAAGAACATCTTATTCCCACTTTAGAAAACGAAAATTGCAAAACATTCTTTCAAATTTTTGATCTTGAGATATAGTCTCACTTTTGTGTATGGTCACAAGGGTTGAAAATCTCTTGTAATGTAGGTTCATTGAAGTATACTGTGGTGAAGGGCATTGTTAAATATTTGTAATCACTGAGGCTAAAGGTTGAGCTATATTTACCATCTTTGGTAATCTCACTGTGATAATCTAAAAAATGTGTAAATTTGAACAATAGAAAATGGAATGAGAGTTGATTTCTGAAATCGAAACGTTTTAGTGAAAGTAAAATTCATTGAGATGGAACATATCTTCTCACATGAATTATTCTGTGGTTTTCCATCTCACAGAAAACAGTATTGTGCTCTGTCCTTGATTGGTAACTTCATTGATTACTTGCACGATCCAGTTAGGTTTTTTTTTCTGAATATAGCTAAAGCTATAGTGAGCAAGAACCAACACTCTTTAGTCTAATATATCTTATTTAACTCTCATCAGTTCTAGCGCGGTCTTGGCATTAGAGGCCTCGGCTGATCTGAGCAAGGCTAATAAGACGGTAGCTGAAGTTACTAATCCAGTGGAAGTGGTATCAAATCCGAAATCTGCTTCTACATTCCCACCTGCAGTTCTGAATGAGAATGGGAAATCTACCCACTTGGTGCAGGTTACTTCAGTAAAAAGCATGGAGCTCTCACAGGACAGGGCTGTTAGGGTAAAATCCTTTTACTTTCCAAGTTTTGGCTAGTAGCTAATTTTAGCTGATGTTCCTCCACAATCTATTTGTAGGGTGTGTTTTTCATTTGTTCTTATTTCATGCAGTTTAAGTCAACTACGGACATAGTTGACGAGAATGCTGATGCCCCCAAGTCAATTGAAAATACTGTGTTGAGTGAGGAAGTTAATGGTACATCAGAGTATGTTGATGAAGATGAGAATGGGAGCAGAGTCCTTGAGGATGAAGAAGATGACGATGATGATTCAGATCATCCTGGGGAAGCTTCAATAGGGAAGAAGCTTTGGAAATTTTTCACATCCTGAAGAACTTCCCAACTCCCATTTTTTTGTATTTTAATTTTGTTCCTTATTCTTTAAGGCTTGTATTTGGAGCTGCTCTCTCTCTCTCTCTATTGGTATTATTAAGAAATTAGTATAACCGGGAAAGTTCATCTGCTGTAAAAAGAGAAAGGCGGTGGATGATTGACTGGTTTTGCTTAAAATTCGGAGGCGAGTTGTGATAGATGCTGAACCCACGCCCTCGTTGATTTGATTTAAGCTACTTGTAATTTCATTTTTTAATTTAACGGATGGAATTCTTTAACCGGTATCTCCAAATAATGAAAATGAGCTGCCGTTCGCCAATTTATTGGAAAATTGTAATTGTTAGTTCTAGCTTGCTGTAGCATGTCAAAGCAAGGGATTCAGTCTCCAATCGTCATTAGAGACAAACCACAGCATTGTGTGAATATTCAGTTTCATCAGAGAGACTTGAAACCCTAAATCAAATTAATCACTAATAACGCTCCAGTTTTCACTATTCTTTTTTGCTTTTTGCCACTTCATTATTATTTATGGGGAAAAGAAGCTGAAAGATAGGAGAAAAGTTGGCGGAGGCCGAGCACACAGCATGCCCCTAGTTTCTGTTATTGATGCAAAAATCGAAGTCTCAACTTGATGAAATCAGTGGCCCTTGCTTTGTTTTGTTCAGTCCGCATCATCAATATTCATAAAAAAGAATGGTTGAATGCTTTGTATTAATTATCAGGGAAAAAAATAGAAAAAAGTATGGGAAATTTACAGTAATAACCAAAAAAAATTCCCTTTTTTTCATTTTAACCCCCAAAAAATATTTCTATCAACATTAGCCATTAAACAACATTTGAGACCAAAATACCCCTCCCTCATCTCTCCCCCAACACTCCATTTCACTCATCTCTCCCAAACCGATCCAACTCCCATCATCGGCACATCAACCTCGCTTGGGCTCCATCTCTCACCGATCCGATCTACGATCTACAACCTTCAACAAAATCTAGGTTATTTTTCTTATTTTCATTAATTTAAAATGAGATTTTAGAATAATAATAGTTATAGCTTGAGATTAATAGTGGTGGTGATGATGTTTGTGGTGGTTAGTATTGTTTTCGATTTTAGTGATTGCTTAATTTTGCGCGGAGGAGGGATGCTGCATCATTGGCAAAGCACGCATTGTTGTACAAGCCTCTCGCACTGAGTGCGAGGGTTTGTCACCGATTGTGAGCGCCGTCAAGATTAGCCGACAGCGGCGCTGGCGCTGTCGCGATTTTTGCGCACCGCCCTGTCGCGACTAATTTTTCGCGACCGCCCTGATTTTTCGGTGCGACTTGTCGCATTGTTTTGGTGCGACTTCGTCGCATGTGCTTGCGTCAAGATTAAAAAAAATTAAATTTTCTTAATTTTTTTTTCGTAAATGTAATGTAATAATTTTATAAATATTATGATACATGGCTAAATCGAATCACCGGATATCAAGTAGGCAAGATGTATTTTCGTTATCATTTTCCGGTCAATTTCGAGCATGTATGTTATCTTCGTTAAAGTCATCGAGGAAAAATTAACAAACCGGCAGATGATGTTCAAAAGGATATATTTGGACATTTCTTGAGGTCGAAGTTTTCCATTTAGTGGTATTTTGCACAATCTTCATCATGCAAGTGGCCATGAAGAAGATAGAGATCATTATGGTTTCAAATTGGTAAGCATGTGATTCGCTTGTCAATTGTCGAATGGTGCTTTGGACTTTCATTTGGTGTGGATACCAATCAAAAATGATGAAATGGAGCGCTACTAATACGATTTTGGTGTGCATCGTAAGATTAATGCAATTCGATGCAGATTTAAGGAGTTGAAATTCGAGGAAATTGACGATATGGACGCTTTAAAGATTGCACTGTTTTATTTTGCGGACAGAGTACTAAATGCAAGAAAAAATCACTGTCAAATTAATTTCGATTGGCTTGACCAAGTTGATGATATACAGCACTTCCGAAAACGTCCATGGGGTCTATTGTCATGGGAAATGGTTTACGAGTCTTGACAATGACCTTTGAGAAAGACGAAATTTAAGAAGACTTTGACAAATTCAGATCATAATATTGAAAATACAATCTTTACGCTTTTACGTGGGGTTCAGTGCTATTTTTAGTTTATTAATAAGTTTTTTTGTATTAAATTTTTGATAGTTGTTTTATTTCATTTTCACTTTGGTTGTTGTAGGCTTGGATTTAAGCAATCGGAGGGTTGCCATCAACATGGGTCGTCAAAACGAAGAATAAGATTCCATTCCCATGGCGTCGAGAATCAACTTTATGCGGAGGTTTATTCGTTTCAACGAATCTCGCCTTGTAAGTAATATATTACTTATTTTTAAACTTTACTAAATTTAAGTTATGTATACTTACTTAAAATTTTCAATTGAATTTATGGAAGGGGACGTTTACAAACCCTCGAGCCAAATTCAAAGGAGAGTAGCAAAATTATTGCCTTGAAGGATTACTTGCCAAGCATTCCAGACTGGGTTCATAAGGTCGGTATACTCTAAGCACTAAAAATTTGTTAATCGAAATTTTTGACTTTTCATTTACTAATTTTAAATGATACTTTATACAGCACCAACCCTCAATCAACGCGATGCCGTCGGTTACAAGGCATTCAGACGAGCATGACGATCATGACGACATACCAAACCCAATACCAGAGCAGTGTCATGACACTTTTGCGGATGAGGTGGGCCATGACACTTTTGAGGATGAGGTGGGTGTTCATGACCACCAGGAGCAAACAGACAACTCTGATGACGCACGGGATTCTGAGGTTAGAAATAATACACGATATTTTTTTTTATAAATTATTAATTTTTTATTGTTATTCTAAAGTTTTATTTTTTTCTTTTGTAATAGTCGAGGACAAAGCAGTTTAATGATTACGCTTGGATAAGATTGATCGTATCTTGTATTAAATTAAGTCAGAATTTAAAGATTTTAAAGAAACCGTTGTTGTTTTCATCGACACATTTTCTAAACGTCCTAATAAGGATTCTCCCACGCACGCCATGTAAGCTAATTTAAATTTGATAATAATGTTCGCTTAACTTTTAATTTGATAGTTATTTAATATGTTCTTTTGGCTGAATGTACAGCCCCTTGATGACGTTGGAGTGTATAACGTGGCAATGAAAATTTGTCTACGCCCACATCATTGTATAGTTTCTACGGGATGTAAGTGGGGAGAGCGTCAGGTGTTCACAGAGGTGCCTCGGCGTTAGTAAAGTTCGACATACCGTCAGATGTTTATAACGACATGATTCCTCCGGGACAAAGACGTCCCTTTTACCTCGACCCCAAATCATGGAGCATCGACGATGAGTACGAGTGTGGATGTAAATCCACGAGAGGATGGAGGACTCTAGTCTGCTTTCGAGTTTGATCAATGGTTAATCGTGATAAGAGTCCGGAGAGTCCAAAGACCATGGTCATTCTTTCAAATAATTTTGGGGACCGATGGGATGGTTAGGCGATGAGGTATTTATAATTTCCTCGTGGTGTATCTTGTTGTGGATTGTGTATAAATTTGTTTTAAAACTCGTAATATTTCGCTTTCTACGATATTCACGAGTATCTCATTGATTAGCGAGAAGCATCCAAATGCCTTTTACCCAACGTGTCACATACACATTTTTTGGAGTAACGTCGACAAAACTTATAAATCTTATGTGGATGTAAAAATTTAAGTTTTATTAATTTATGCATTTCTTGGTTATCTATGTATTAGGTGTTCTTGAATCAGTTATGGAATAACGGGAATTGTGCAGTCGATTCAATGGTATTCGGATGAATAGTTATCTTTGTACGGCCACAAATCAATGACGGATGTCGATATGGTATGTATTTTATTACATTTCACATGCCATCTAATGAAAATATTCAAGTTGTTGCTTTTTCTTTGTTGTATTGTATTTTAATTTCATACATAACGAACATGTTTTTCAATTGTTATATGCAGCTACTCATCCCTGTTAACTTCGGCGGGTACTAGCGAGTTGACTTTCGAAAACAAAGTCGGATTTATGACTCATTACTCACAAATCGCGACAAAAAGGTACAAGTTGAAATTGCCACTCAAGTTATATTCCCTCGATGGTTGGAATACGTTTTACAATATCCAATCGGAGTTGCAGAGTGAAGACCCGTGGAAAGTTATCGCAGTTAAGAGCGCGCCACAACAAGAGCCCGGAACTGGCGATTGCGGTGTTTTTGTTTTGATGGTTACGATGTATTTAATGTTCGGGATTAGATTGGAGTTTAACGCTAGTCATGTCGAGTACTTTAGAAGATTGCGGTTGATATATTTAATGACGATATTCAATCAGAACCTATGTAGTAATTCAAATGTTGAAATTTGAATTTTTTTTTACTTCGCACACCTAAGTTTATATAATTTTAATGCCTCACATTTTAAACTTTAAATAAAGTTTTATGAAATATAAGTGTACAATACAAAACAAACAGTAACAGTTTTAACCAACGAACACAAAAACAATAATAGTTTTAACAAACTCATAACACACAAAATACAACTAACTTCGAGTCGATGGGATTCTTACATCTCTTACGATTATGGCCTAGTTCATGACACCGATCTAACAGTCCGTCCTCGCCAAAAGGGTATTCGAGCTCTTCGACGGCCGGTGGTGGTGGTGGGTATACATGCATTTCAATTTCATCTGAATTTCCCACATCACCAATCACTGGGTTGTTTAAGCCAACCATTCGGTGTAAAAGTCCGAGCAAAGGTTAATAAAATCCACCCTGTGTTTGACACGCCATGCGATTGCACACAAAATGATCAAGGAACACTCTGCAGAGCAAGTTCTCTTTTGTCAACTAACCTTCCTTAAGCCCACCGCCTATAACTTGAAAGCGATGGAGACACCGGCGAACTATCATTCTTTTTATAGTTCTCTCTCGGACTATTTCATCCGCCCGTGTTGTTAGCCGAGTAGTCATTGATTCACAATTTTCCTATCATAAAACCATTGCAATGTTTTCCTAAAGTGATCAACAAGATGAGTCAGGAAATTTTCGAGGTTCCTGAACGCATTAACACTCTCCGCGATGTTCGTGGTAAGAATCTCCTCCTACCTTCAAACCGCGACCTTGCCCAATTACACGCATCACATTATTTTCTAGTAATCACCGCGAGTGGATCATCCACAACCTTCAAGTTGTCTCTTAAATTCCTATATGCTTTTGCATTAATAAAGCGAGCTCAAATTGATCCCAAAGAGCTTTGGACATTCTAAACTGAGACTTAATGTTACGCTTTGGCGTGGTAAAACAAACGCCATGAGTTGCGTTGAAATACTTTAAGAATTTCCTTTATGGCGATCGATCGTAGATAATTACCAACTCAATTCATCGCCAATCACTCAGTGTAACTTCATCAAAAACCATTCTAAGCATCATTGTTTTACGAATCCATGATCCCAATGGCTAACGGATACAATTGATTGTTACCGTGACATGTTGCCGAACATGCTTCCACGATATAATCCCTTCGGATGGTACCATCTATAGAATGCTGCGTAAAACCCTTGATGGAAGATCCGAAAGTGCAAAATAGTACAAGAAATTACCATCTCCATCCTTGAGAGGATCGTACCATTCGTAAGTTACGTGAGAGTATTTAGGGAGCAAGTTGTATGACTCGCGGGATTGCCTCGAACTATTTCAAGACCAACTTCTCTCGATATGTTGGTATGTTAGCTGAACACCGTATTCTTGTATATCTCGCTTTCTTATGTCATTCGAATATAAATCCTCTTGTCTTGAATATATTTTTCTGCGATAATACGACCGATAACCTGGCTCGACTTGATGACGCCCATCAACTACCTCGTTATGACAAGTGTGTACATTGTCAATTCTCTTCACCACCCACGGAATATTTTGCTCGTTCGAACATCTAGTTGCTCGAATCGCCATTTACATGATTCTCGAACAACGTGAGCCTCGAAGCGTGTAGAACCGTGCAATCTTGAAATCAAACTTGTCTCTAAAGGCAACCTTGCGTGGTTGTAATATAAACTCATTTTCTCAATAATTTTACCTGATATCATCGAATCTGGCTAACAAAGCTTGGAGCAACCATATTCGAAGGCAAAGTTGAGCAACACTTGTAAAAATCAAAGCCCGATCGAACCATGTAGGAATAGGTCTATTGCCTCATTCACAGTATTGTCTTCACACTCATCCTCATAAAACGACGAACATTTGAAGGGCTCCTCCATCATCACCATCATTATTGAAACAAGTGCCCGCCTATTATTAGAAGGTTCTACACAAACATTATCCTCTCGTTATTAAAATCATCATTGTCCGAAAATCATTGTTGTGATACGAGAATATCGTTGCTCTAACGACGTTGTTATTGGAAATACCGTTGCTCCCGTCAACGTAACGCCATTATCATCAATGTTGTCATAATTATCGTGGATTGAGAGTAATCTGATATTGTCCTTGGCAACACCTCTTCATCATTATCGGGGCATATTTTGCTTCTAAACGAAGTTTACGTATACATGTGGCTCAATACCTTCGCTTAACTCGAGGTGATGTAACAATATGAATGCATCCAAAATTAGCTACGTCGATGCCATACGCAACAACCCTCACCATTTCATCATCGCGTATATCCATGGCATATACGATATAATGTTCTGGGCAAAGTTGTCTTCGTGGTGATCTTATAGTCAGGGTTAATTTGTAACACATACTTTCGCCAATAACGATCAAGCGATAATTTTTCCAACCAAAAATGCTCGATTTTTACCATTCACGCATTACCAATACGGCTATTTTCTAATGTCTCCCACCAACCATCGTAATACAAGTACAATCTGAATCCATTAAGCATTATACAAAAAATTATTTCATTAAAATAATACGCTGATTTTAATGATGTATTTAAAGCGACGGCAACTTGTCGCCGAATCTTCAGCGACGGGTGCCGTCGCGAGGTTTAGCGCACCACAGGTTTGTAATGACAGGCACCGTCGCCGAGGTTTGGCGACAGGCACCCGTCACACTTGCGGTGCGCGTGCGACAGACGGGTGCCGTCGCTCAAGCGCAGACGGCACTTCGTCGCACGCTTGTGACGGGCTGTCGCACCAGAGTCTTGACAGTCGCACATCGCGATTGCGCTTGCGACCAGCTTGTCATGGCTGCCAGAATCAATTAATTGAAAATAACTCATACCGAATGGCGATGTCGATTTGTGTTGGATTCGGAGTTCGGATGTCGATTTGTGTTGGATCCGGATAAATTATCGGATTACTTTTATCGTTGTCGCTGCGATTTTGATGATCGAAGCGAAAAGCTTTTGGTTTTGGCGATATGGGAGAAAGACGTTGGTTTTATTCATGAAGAAGGGTAATTTGGGAAAAAAGGCTTGTGTTTGGCTAATGTTGATAGAAAAAAGTTCAAAGGGTTAATTGTAAAAATAATAAAATAATAATGGTTATTTTCGTAAATTTCCCAAAAAGTATAGGAATGAAATTAAAATGAGAGGGGTACGGCTAAAGTGTAGCCTATGTTGGTATCGTCGCTTTGGTGCTGGAGACCACGGTCACAGTCACAGATAGCCCCATCTCCCGATGAAATCTCAATGTGTCTGTAAAATGGGGTCACTGTTACAAAGGTGAGAGAGAAAAGGACTTGACAGCTTGAATTAGGGCAGCAGGCCTGCCCACATAAATTTTAAGTACTTTATGGGCTATGCTTAGACTCAGTAGGCCTCTTATCTCTGAGCCCTGATCAATTCTGTATTTTGTGGTCCAAGTTAGGTTGGCTTCTGTTCATTTAATCTTGTCGTCCTCTTTTGCTCCCTTTCCTCCCTCCTTATCTCTATCATTTTCTCGTTCAATTGAAGGAGACTTAGCTGGTTAGAGTGGGACTAGGATGTACTTGGTAAGCCGCAAGCGGTAACTTACAAAAGATTGGTAATTCCTTTGGGCTTTGATTCACTAAATGGGCCCTACCTGGGCCTACCTGCTTAGTTTGGGTTAGTTTCTTTCTAAGTAAATCGAGAGTCGAGAGCGTGACATGTTTTTATTACAATGACACTGGAAAGTTTACAAGTCTTCTTGTATTTTTTTTTTAATTAATAACTCAAATTTCCATGGAAATTTGAACACAGGACTTAGAAAAATTGCTTCTTATTACTGGAGATAGAACTTGGCTTAATCTTTGATTTTTTTATATGAATTTTTTTTAATAATTACAAACTTATTGGGATCGTTTTATATTAACCTTGTGATGGTAAAATTTAGGCATATGAGCCTTTGAAAAAAGAAATAAAAAACTAAATTTGCTTCTAAATATTAGTAAGGAGGTGTGTTATCCTCTCATAATCTAAGTTTTCATAAATTTTTAAAATTTTAATGTCATGTATCAATTAATGACGATATATGCTTGATAGTTTTTTTAATTTTGTATTTTGCTCATGAGAAGCTACTTAGCAAAAAAGCAAATGAAAAAGATTATATAATGAATGAAGACGATAACAGAGGATTCAATCCAAAATCAGAAGAGAAGCTCATTTATATACAGAATATGGTGTAGAATAATTGGTCTCAATATCAGATAGAGGCCCTCGCCCCTCAGGCTTAGCCAATATTCAAAACTGGAGAATCTGAAACACAAACATTATACACTAAATAAGCGAAGCAAAGTAAAGTGGGATAAATTAAACTTACACATGCACAGATGCACTGTTGTTGTTGCCTTAAATGAACTTGTTAATTAAACCACCGCAGAGTGCCATAACTGCTATAGCCAAGGTAGCCAGACACAACAGTAACCCCGCAGGCCACAGCAAAACGTTTCGACAACCTCAAAGCTCTTTTTGTCTTTTCCTATGTGTTTCTGTGACTGTTAAGAACCAAAAAAACCAAACCCAAAAAGAAAGAAACAGAAAGGCAGCTCAGCACAGAGAGAGAGAGCAAGAGACCAAAAACCCAATATTGTCTTGCATGCATTTACATGCATCTCTTTTCTTTGCATGTACACAAGTGTCATTGGTCCCCCCTAAAAACCCTAACCTAACTAATATTTAAAACAATAAATATTCAAACAAACACTTCATATCCACCACTTCTGATAAACCCATATTTTTAGTAGTAAATAGTTATTATATCAAAAGTCCGATGGGAGAATCACAGGGCCCGTATAAAGGTTGCCCTTTCCTTTCGCTTTCAGTTGGCTACTATTCTGATTCTGTTATTATTGTCATTTCGACCATTAGTGTTCTGCTTTGAGAACTGTGCATGCTTTGATCTTGTGTTTCTCTCTCTTTCTTTCTCTCCCTGCCAGTGGACTCCTCTGCTATATACTTTCCTTAGCTTTTCTATAAACACGAGGCAACAAAGAGCTCTAGTTTCTCGCTTTGCCTTAGTATTTTCTCCATTTTCATTTTCCCTTCTCTCTGTTAACTCAACAGTTTCCGAAAGGGTCCCGTCTTGCCATTATATTTCTCAAGATCTTTGCATCCTTTGTTGATGGTTTGGAGCTCTTATTTCCTTTGTCTTTTCAGTTTGTTCTTCATCTTATTTTGATTAAAAAATGAATTTATATACCCATAGTGCTTTCAACCGTCAAAGATTTCATCCAGTTCAATGACCATTCAACCAAAGCTACTTCACTCCAACTTCCTCTGCTTTCCCTCTGCTTCTACTAAGTTTTTTTTTTTTTCTGAGAAAAAAAGTTTTCAAGCTTCTTCTTGAGCTTCAAGAAAACTTAAATTCCGTTATTAACCCATGAAAAGCGGTATGGCCATCAAGCTGTTCATTTTCGTTTCACTAATAGTCCTGGGTTTGGGAGTGAGGTGCTACGGAGAAGGAGAAATGGAAGCAGCTCCAATGGAGAAAGCAGAGCAAGAAGCACTTTACACTGCCATAAAAGGCTTTGTAGGTAATTGGTGGAATGGCTCAAATCTTTATCCGGACCCTGTGGTGGACTCCTATAGAGGTACTGCTTTTTAACCTCTATTAATTATCTGCAGCTATTTCATCGCTTAATTTCCAATTGGTCGCTGCAGCCTTTTTCTGGTGTTCTTGTAGCAACTAATAAAGATTGTACAGTTGTTTTTGTTGGAATAGTGCACTTTTTGACATTTATGTAATCTTCTGCAATTTTTTACTAAAAATTATAGAAATGTTTTAGACATATTCAAGTTTTAGCATTGGTGATACTCTTATCATTCTTACTAAATATGAAAAAGAAAAAAAATACAAGAAAACGACTTTCAATTGTTGGATGCATTTTGATATGAATGTTAGTTTCATAATAAGGGTGAAAAATGTAGAATTTTTCAGAAACCAAATCTAGAATGGGCTTTAAAATTTTGCCAAACAATGTTTCCAAAATTGGTAAATGGCAGAATTGAATCCTTATTGCACTTTTCAGCTAAAATCCTGTATCAAACTTTCTAGTGAAAGTCTTACATTTATTATCACATTCTAAAGTTTTAAGAACCCCCTTTTTTTCATTTTCATTAAATCTCAATGGTCCAACAGAAAGTTGTTTATTTTATTGACATTTGAGTGTTAGGCTCACAAAAGGCATATTTAATTCACTTTCACACGTTGAAAATAACATAGTACAAAATTCCTATATAGACTGCAAATAAATGTGACTAATTTTGATATAAGGTCTGAATGCGATATTTCTTGCTCTGATTTTCTTCAAATGCAGGGTGTCTCGTGTGATATCTATGATGACCTTTGGTATATAACTGCCTTGAGCTTCGGTTCTCTTCACGACAATTCTCTTGGGTGTGTCCCAAATGTGGAATTTAGAGAACAATTGTTTGAGCTTAAACACCTAAAATCACTCTCATTCTTCAACTGCTTCACATCCTCGCAGCAACATCCGACTACCATCCCCATCAGTGGCTGGGAAAATCTTGCTGGAAGCCTTGAATCATTGGAGTTTCGATCAAACCCCGGTCTCACTGGACCAATTCCTACTAGCTTAGGTCACTTGATGAAGCTGAGATCCTTGGTGCTACTGGAAAATGGATTGTCAGGAGAATTACCAACAAATCTTGGCAGGTTAAGCAACTTGAAGAAGCTGGTCGTATCTGGAAATTGGCTAAATGGTCGTATTCCAGATAGTTTTGGTTACTTAAGTGAGCTATTGATTCTGGATTTAAGTAGAAACTCACTATCTGGGCCTTTGCCTTTGTCTTTTGGAGGTTTGACTTCACTCCTGAAGTTTGACTTCAGTAACAATCAATTGGAAGGAAAGATACCAAAAGAGATTGGTTATTTAAAGAATATTACCCTTTTGGACCTTAGAAACAATAAGTTCTCAGGTGAATTGACCAAATCACTTCAGGAAATGTATTCCTTAGAGGAGATGGTCTTCTCAAATAACCCAATAGGTGGAGACCTCAAGAGCCTAGAGTGGAAAAACCTACAAAATTTGGTCATTTTGGACCTCTCCAACACGGGCTTAACTGGTGAGGTTCCTGAGTTCATGACTGAGTTGAAGAGGCTGAGATTTTTGGGTCTCAGTAACAACAAGCTAACAGGCACCATCTCACCAAAGCTAGCAACAATGCCTTGTGTAAGTGCATTGTACCTGAATGGAAACAATCTATCTGGAGAGCTTCAATTCTCTGAATGGTTTTATGGCAAAATGGGGAGGCGTTTTGGAGCCTGGAACAATCCAAATCTTTGTTACCCTTCTGGTTTAACGTCAAGAAGTCACATTCCATTTGGGGTAAAACCATGCCAGCAAGAGGTCACATTACTTCAACCTGATTCAAAAAACTTACTGGGTGGTGAAATTTTGAATCAAAACGCCCATTTCATGGCCTCTTTGGGATTCTCAAGCTATAGCGTTAATGGGTTTTGGTGGGTTTTACTGGTGCAGTTGTTGATGATGGTTCTGCTTTTGAGTTTCATATAGGACCCTATGCCTAGAGCTGAGATCCTAGCACCAGCAGCTAGAAATTAACCTGTTTAGATGTGGCCACCTCTATTGTTTGTTTTTCTTTTTCTTGTATTAAAAGCTGATAGCTTTTCATCTGTAATTCTCATCTCTCATAGCTATATATTAATTTGCCGAAATGAATTATCAATTCGTGGACAAGTTACGGGACAGTGTTGTCCCTGCAATTGCATTGAAGTCTCATACTTTGCTAAAGTTCCCAGCAACCCCAACAGGAAGTCCATATCCAACTTAAAAGCTGGGAATTTCTGCAAGTTTTAAATCGGGATCCGAGTCATTCGGTTTTATTCACTAGAGTACAATATACATTAAAGGCAATGGCAGTTAATATTATGACTTTAATAAGTTGAAAGTGAAGTGTAGGGTTCATTTAGACTTGTAGGTATAGCCTCTGCTTTGGTTCATAACAGCTACAGCCACAACCATGTCTCTGTTGACATCTTGCTTAAAGATCTCTGTGGACATTTAAGTTTAAAGATGATGATGAGGTAGCCCAATCCATTGATTTAAAAAAAAAAAAAAAACTGAACATACTGAGTCAATTGATTAAATGAAAAGACAGACAAATATGAAAATTGTCAGCTGATGATCTGGGTCCGGGTTTCATCACATTGTTCTATGTTGGTTTCTTCTATTGTTCTTGGGGACATTAAAAGATCACTGTCCTCTGAAAGCAAAATTCACTGCTGCTCACTTCACTTTTGCCTTCATTAAAAGTTTGGGACCTGTCGTGATCTAATCTCCATAGTGGGTTGAGAAATAATTGTAGCTTCTTTTGTATCCCACGGTAGAGTATTACAAGGACCATAATCGAATGAATAAATCGGGCTAGTCTCTCGTCCGTTTCCATGGGCCGTTCCAGAAAACCAAGGCCCATCCATGATCGTGGGCCGTGGGCTATAGCTCAACATTAAAAATTTCAGTGGAGCTTCTCACAACCCAAAAATCCTAATCAGTCATCACACCCTTTCGAACTTTATTTCTTAAAAATTCTTCCTGTTTAATTTAGAAATCACAAACCCATATATTAAATTCCATCATCTTCCCATAAAATTCACTTTAAATACAAATCCTAAAATCTTAAATTACTTTGTTCTTATCATATAGTTTTTATTTCCATAACTATAAACTCTTATAATCAATATAAATTACGAAATGGGTTCATAAAAAACTATGTTAAGTGAATAACTTATTTAAGCGTCTATTTGAATTTCCATTAAAAAAAATTAATTAATTAATTTATCTATTTAGGTAATTTCAATTAAAAATTGATTTTATGAGAACTTTTGAGGGACGTCAAAACTAAAGGCCTACTCTAAATATTTAGTATATTTTTATTCAAACTAAATTACCAATGGTTACGTGAATTATCTGCCCACTTATTGTCCACATCGTCCGTCGTTATTGTATGCACGTCTCGATCAGCTAATTAAGATTACCGGCGAATGCGCAGCCACCATTTATGTATAGCAGTGCAACTGGTCTTGTGATGAAAAAAAAAGCCCAATATATATTCTTTTCGAAACAAATGAAAGCCCAAATTTGATTTTGACGGTGTGCAGTCGCTCACAAGTGATTCACTAGAAAGATATTGATGGGCTTCAGTTTTAGGAGTCGGCTAATTCAATTGACTTCCCTAACGACATTATCTATGTATATATATATTATTAGGCCTGTCTTCATCTTTGACCGTAACAAGCCGAATCAATTATAAACTTTTACCAATCTTATCGGAACGGCTCGAATTTTGTTGGGAAATTTACACCAATAACTATAAAAATTTTAGTTTTTTCCATCTTAACCCCTCAAACAAATTTCTATCAATATTAGCCATAAAAGAACCGCTGAGACCAAATTACCCCTCTCTCTCATCTCCCTTTCCTCTTCCTTCGCTTTCTTCTCTCTGCATCTCTACTAAATTTCAAAGATCCACCCTTCTTTCTTCTTCTTCTCCTATAATCCTCGTAATCGTTCGGCTAATAATGGGTCACGCCTCGACAGGTCATTGACGCTCAATGCGCCATGCTACCATCGTCGGGGAAGCGTGTAGGTGAGGAATGGGTCTAGTCGAGAGAATTTTGGGTGGTTTTGGGATTTTGAGATGGTGAAAAAATTGACCGATGTTGGTGGCTGTTGGTTTGTCCTCATCGGAGGGTGAGGTCTCTGACACCCAAGCATTTCGCAACGTGGCTTTTTGAAAATCCTAATCAATTCAAATTGATTTTGGCGGATTAAAAGCGATTTTGTTTTATTGTTTCTGGATGAGATTTGATGAGAAGAAGATATTACATAAAGAGACTTAACAAAAGCACGACCTACGAAACAAAACAAATATCAGGAAGGCAACTGTCAATAAGTTTGGCGACAGCTTATCGACCAGGTTTGCAGCGTTGTCGTCGACGGAAGATTTGCATGGACAAAACCAAAAGTTTAGGCCACGACCAAACTTCTTTCGCTCGTAGAGAAAAGGCATTTAATTTATTAGAAAAAAATCGAAAGCGATTAATCATAAATAAAGAAAATTGTATGGTTATTTTTATAAATTTCCCAATTTTGTTCTTATCACATGTAAAATGGTCACGGGCTATAGCAATATGCAGCCCATTTAGTGCCGAAACTCGTGCCAAAATGGACCTCGGTAGCTATAAGGCTTGGACCAAACACTGCCGCAGCACGCCGCTTTAAACATAGGAAGGATTCATGATGAAAAATTTGGCTTTATCTGCTAAAATAGTTAGGAACTTGAACAGATAAAGCTCTAATCATATGATACTTGTAATGATTTCGACATTGAATTGGAGATGCAGGAGAAAGAACCATTTTGTGTTAATCTGGTAATACATAATGTATTTGGTTTGACTGAATTGGCTACGCTACAGTCAAATTAATCATTTGATTCATGCATGCATTAATCTGAAAAAAAGTGTACCATAACTAATAAATTTAGACGTTGTTAAATCAGCATCCATCGCCATCACTTTCTTGAATAAGTTATAGCGAAAAATCATTTACAACTTCTCTTCATTTATATAGTGAGCAAGGAAACGAGCCCAAGTACAGTGTTCAGTTTACTTAGGTGATGTAGTGATGATGTTGCAACCGTACCAACTATCGTGACAAAATAATCTCAAATTTTAACAACTTAAAAACCTACTACTGCTGAATTATGAAGATTTTTCATTATTAAGTAACAGTTTCATCTCTACATTTTGTTACTTTCGTCTTCAGTTAGAACAAAACTTATCAATATATAATGAGAAAATTATTACTAAGAACAACAGAAACTCTGTGTGTTCGGTAGAAATTTGAAGTGATGAATCCAAATAGCGTACCTCTCTCGATTCAAGCTTACCATCTGAATTCTGAAATGAATGGCCAATTTTGCTGCCTTGATTAACGAAGCGGTAATGGAATGGACCACTATCGAAAATTGGGCAGTGTCTTCAGTGATACATCAAGCTCATAACATCTAAAAATCATGTGATTTTGACACGCGACGTGACAAATGCGTGGCGTTAATTATTGAACCATCGTATGTATGTTTCACGCTTAGGCACGACAGCTCCCAAATTCCACCACATTATTTGACGATTTTGAGCTTACAATAGTAAACAACGAGTCGTTACCGTCAACATTTATAATTAAGGTGATGGATTTTTAACATGACCATTCAAGATTCAACAATGTAAGTCCTTCTCTGCCATTCATTAACTTTTACCCATACAAGAATGTCGGTCACAGTTAGTCACGTATTGCCGCTAGTAATTATCCATGGATTAAGCTTTGATCCAACGGCTGAGATCACACGCATCACGTTGACATTTGAAACGGAATTAAAATTATTTCATCTTGAAATGGCAATCAACTAACTGCGACACACGTCACGTGTTCAACATGTCACGTCGGTTGTCTAAAGTCTTCAAATGGATCAAGAATATTTATCACTCAATAAACTAAAATTCCATGATAGATCTGGCTGCATGTAATTTGGTCAATTTAAGTTAAACAAAGTTTTAGTTAAATCGAATTTCTAATTAACTTGTCTTCTCCCTTTGTGGTGTATAGTATGTATGAGATTAGGGTTTACGATTAATGATTTAATTAAAATAACGGAAGGATTAAGAAAATATATATATATGTTAAGACTGCAATCAGCACTGAGATTTTGTACCAAATACAGATGTTCATCAACGTCAGATTAATGGATCCCTGGAAGCTTGTGATGTCTTTTTATCACGCAAAGATACTCTTATTTTATTATATAATTAATTGATTTGTTTTATTTTATCAAACTCATTTGTTTTATTCTGATATTATGACGAGGCAACCCTTTCCATTGGATTCACATATATGAGTTTTGTGCAAAGCAATAGTTGAGTATAAGTTATGTAAAACGATACTTTAAAACGTGCATACAAGAATAAATTAACTCCTCACTATTAATGAGAATTGGAAGCTACTAAAACTAGTTAGATTAATGTTTCTTTAGTTTTATCGTTTGAGCAAACTATTCAGTGTGTCTTTATTTTATTATTTATAAAAATTACCTCAAAGGTAATTATTGCATGCCTCACAGACCATACCCTGTTATTCTCATTTCTTTAATTATTGTATGTTTGACTTGTAAGAATTTAAAGTTATTTTGGACAAAAAATCAACTCAAGCTAAATAATTTTAAAAAACTATAAAATAATAAATATGATGCTGAATATTTTGAATATAGATAACTATATGAGGCACTGGCTCAAACTCTGTTAATTAAAAGAATTTTTTTTTGAATCAAGCTTTGAGTGAAAATAAAATAAAATCCATAGTCGTTTAGGTAGAATTTCAAAGATGCATGTCCTACGACTCTATTAGGACATAATTTCTTTTTCGACGAGTTTTTCTGCTGTAGATTGTGAGTTATCTAGTTCACTTAATCAAATTTAGAAGTTTAGAATTTATCTTGTTGAAGTTATATGAGTCTTTACCAATTACATTGATCTATTGGTCTTGTTGCTTTAGTTCATGATTTGTTTCCTATGTAAAAAGACATGTACCCAGACTCTTTTGATGTGATGGTGCGTGATGATAAACACCAAGTAATATAGTTTTTTTTTTTTGAGAAGGACCAAGCATGAATTTGATTTCAGAAAATATCTCTCTCTTCTTCAAAGTGTTGTTGGTTTCTTTAAAAAATCAATTGTTAATAAGAGAATGATGTAAGTCATGACATTTAGTTTCACACCTCATAATACTCTGAGGTAGGTTGGTGGCCCTAGTAAGTCTAAATAATGTTTGTTTTGATTCATTAAAAATTATAAAATAATATAAAATAAATACATAGGATTAGTATTAACTCTATGTTAAAAAAGCTATTCTTCAAGGTTGTCTTTGAGTACAGTTTTTCATTTAATTTCATCTACTGAATGTGAGTGTTGAGATATTACACGAATGACAATATACATGCACCTGGAAGATTTAACAAGGTACCCTAAATGCTAACCATTTAGTTGCCTCGTGATTGAAGAGTTGAGACTAAAGAAATGGAAAATTGCCTTTCAGACCAATTTTGACAGTTCAATATTACAATAAGAGTCGCAATTGCTCATCTATTGCACAATTTTGGCAAACAGAGTGCTGAGCTATTCATTTCAGAGAGCCTGTCTAAATTATTCAATTGTATTTCGTATATACTTATATGCCTGCTGTAGGTCCTGGCGGTCCTTCTCCCACATCTGCTAGCTTAGCTAGATAACAGCTGTACAAGCTTCTCAGCATTCTGATGATTGCCAAAATGTGCTGCAATGTGATAATGCTAAAGAGCATCTGTAGATTTATGAAATAGTCCACTACTTACAACAATATTTCTTTATTTTATTTCCTAGACTTACCATACTTGTCGTATGTGGAAACTCCCCATTATTATATACGCAAAAAAAAGAGACAAGGCTACCCCTATTCCCACAAACAAATGATAGGTGTATTATTCTTTTTCCAAAAAAAAGTAAAAAAAAGAAAAGAGAATGATAGTTTGTTCTCACTTTTATCATTTAATTAGCTTTGATTTTTCTAATAACCATTATATTCATAATTCATGGCATTATCTTTTCTTTTTCTTTTTTTTTACCGTCAAGAACAATGGACTTTTTAAAAAATTCTGATACAACATATCACATCAAACTAGCAATATAAGTATATTAGTAAACTAATTAACATTTTAAAATCAGCATTTGCAAATTATAATAGGGTATTAAAAGGTCCAATGCTATTTTTCCAAAAATAATAATAATAAAAAACATTGTCACAAATGATATATACAATGGATGATATCATTTTCCAGGCTGCCAAACATCCCTGTTGTTGAGGGAGAATAGAATCAGTAATTGCAGCATTAAATTAAAGTCCAAGCCATTTGTGATTGGATGTGTTGATAATGCGGACCGAGCATTTGTATGCACCTAAATTTCAAATCACGTACCCATATCGTAAGCTTTATTTAATTTCAAGCAAAATCTTTCAATTGACCTTAATCAAAAATACCAATAGAAAAATGAAAGAAAAGAGAGAAATTTTGGTATCACAGTAAAGTCTAAGTCATAAACCAAATACTTAATAATTCTTTATTTCGTTATATTGAAAAACATAAAATAGATATAAAATCTCAATAGTCATATGTGCACTGGTCACTCTTCCCTTTGCTTCTCCTCTCGTTGCTTTGCACACCTAATGGCCTAACCTTTCCCTTTTCCCATGCACATACACATATATATTCATATACATAAATAAAAGAGCAACTTTGCTTCAGTTAAAAACATTGCAAATTAGCTCTCTCACAATCTTCTAAACTTAATAGTTGCCAACCCAAAACAAATAATTTTCTATGGCTTCTTCTTCTTCTTCTTCTTCTTCTTCTTCTTTCTTTCAAGTGTTTGCATATATCATAAAACAAACATATCTTCTTTCTCATCGTTATTGTTCTTATTGGTTCTGCGAGGCTGTCGGCCTGGCGCAACCATGGATTCTGGTAGAACGTGAAGCTCACAAGACCAGTTTCAGGTACAAACGGCAGAGGTTCAACTTCCTTCTGCCTAAAGGGACTCATGATACTGCCTTCTTGTCCATCAAAGAGGCAATAATTCTTGTTGTGGATTCTACTCAAATTGAGTAAATATTCATTATCTCTTTTGTATCTGGGGATTATGAGATTGTTAAGTTTTTTTCGAAATTATGAAAATTTGATGAGATGAGTTGATCAGATTATACCAGGAGTTCATTTTTTCTTTTTTTTTTTTGGGTTTGTGATTTTCTTAGTTATAAAATGTATAGAAAGATTGTATTAGTTACATAGAGTATATCTATTTTGATCAAGGCGAAGGAGTTCAATGAATTTAGAGTTGTGACCTTATGTTATTTTTTGTGATCATGATGTGCTGCCATTACATATATTGGTTTTGCATTACATTTTATCAAAAAATTTTGCTATAAAGTTTGGAAGACCTTAGAATAGATTAGGTTTAGTTTAAGAGCTGAATATCAGGCGACGGCCTACTTTCAATATTACTACTGTACATGAGAAGCCTTGAGATGGTTAAATAAGCTAGAATTGAAGTCATTTCAGCAATTTGAGTGTAGACTTTGCTGCCTTTTGGCCCACACCTTTTTGAAGCCTCATGCTGAATATTATATGCTGAATCTTGAATTCATTGTTCAACAAAGGACTCTTTAGTTTTGAGTAAAGCTTGTCTAACATTTGAGATTTTACCAAAGTTGAAAGAGACTCTATATGCCAAGTTAAGATCACCATGCTTTCTCAATCATGGCAAGATCCACTTGCATTGGTTTGTATTTTGTTGATTAATTTTGTAAATATTTTCACTCCAAATAGAAGGCCAATTAATGAATATAGGAATATGGAGCAAAATGTACGACCATATGATGATTAAGTAGAATAAAGAGATACATTAATTTTAAAAAAAAAACGATTATAATGCTGAAACTGATGCTTTTAGGAAGTCGAGGTGCTGCAGGTAGAAAGAAGAATCGGATTAACCTTGCAATACGTAACTGAACGAAGCACAATTGATAAAG
>JAUJEN010000306.1:0-44608 GCA_030448925.1 Citrus cavaleriei
TTGGCTATGAATGCAGCCAGTTTTTTTGGTGGCTACAGCTGAAAGCTACTTTCCCCATTCCGGAAGGTCCATGATAACCTTGTCCGCTCAAACTTCTAAGGCTATTATTTCAATTGCTATATTTTTCCTCTGGATTTGACCCTATGTTTCGCCTTCATGTTATTTTGGTGCATGCTCAAGGCTCTGTTTTTTTGACACTTGAGGCTGCCTGTGAGTCTCTATTCCAGTCCTAAGGATAACTGGCTGGCCTCACTTGCATACAGAGAGCTCCACCTGCTTGCGGGCCTTTTTCCGCTTGACGCATCCTTACGCCTGCCTTCGGGCGGTTATTATTTGGTGCTGCTGTGTCCGCTGCCTGTTTTTGACACACGTAGACCGGGCCAAAGTCTCGTCCCATCTGATTCGCTGTCGAACTGGCCAGCCCCACTGCTGCCATAGCCCACCTGCTTAGGCTTTTTTTCCGTTGGATTTATCTTATGACCTGGCTTTTATTGTTATTTTTGGGCGGTTGTGTTCATGATCGATGGCACACGAGGCTGGGCCAAGAAGTCTCCTGGTTCCGGTCCGCGATTTAACTTGTCCGCCCCAACCTCTAAGGCTATAGCCCCACCTGTTTTGTGGCCTTTTTTCCGCTGGATTTATCTTGGCGCCTGCCTTCACAAGACATTTCTGGTACGTTGCCTGCGGCTTATTTTTCGCATGATTTGAGGTTGCCTGTAGTCTCATTCCACCGAGTCCACACAACCCGCCAGCTCACCCCCAAGGCTATAGCCTCCACCCAAGTTACGTATTACAGGTTAATCTGATTCTGCTTTGTCTCACTGGATCGACCTGTAGCACTCTCGCCTCTTCGGGCGGTGGTTTTTTAATGGGCATGTGCTCGGTAGCCTATTTTTTCGCAAAATGACTCTGGAGGCCACTCTGCAAAGTCTCGGCCATCTCCGAAGTCCCAGACACGAATCCTGGCACAGCCCCACCTCATTACACAAGGCTAGCCCACACTGCCAGGGCCTTTTTCCGCTGGATTTAATATGGGTTTCGCCTGCCTTCGGCTGTTATTTTGGGTATGCTAAAATGCGGCCAAGGCTCTGTTTTTGGCACACAGAGGCCGTCGGCAAGTTCAACCCCATTCCGAGTCCCATGGACGAATTTGGGCAGCCCCACCTCTGCAGGCTACAGCCCACCTGCCAGGCTTTTTCCGCTGGATCTAACTTGGCGCCTCAGCTGGGCGGCTATTTTAAGGTGGCTGTGCCTCAAGCTGCCTATTTTTATGCCACTGACACGGAGGCTCGCAAACTCTCGCCCCCATTCAACCTGGCGGATTGATCTAACTTGCAAGTCCCCACCCCAACGCTTATAGTGCACCCACAGGCTTTTTGTGGCCATTTTCCGCTGATTAACTTGGCGCCCCAGCCTTCAGGGCGGTTATTTTGGGTACTGCTAAAATGCACGCCCATTTTTGGCATTGCATGACGACTCTGCAGTTCTTCCCAGAGTCCGGGCGGTACAACTTCTTGGCCGGCCCCAACCCCCAAGGCTATAGCACACCCTGCCAGGGCCTTTTTTCCGCTTGGACGGTCTTGGCGCCTGCCCTTCGGGCGGTTAGTTTTGGGTTGCTGTGCCTGTGGGTCGATTTCTAGCACACGGAGACCGGGCCGCAAAGTCTCGTCCCCGATTCGAAGTCCGGCGGTTGAACTTGGCCAGCCCCACTGCTTGGCTATAGCCCACCCGCCAGGGCTTTTTCCGCTGGACGAATCTCTACGCCTGCCTTCGATCAGTTATTTTTGCTGCTGTTTGGCGTGGCTCATTTTTGGCATACGGAGGTCGCCGAAAGTCTCGCCCCATTCTTTGAATGCGGCGGGCGACGAACTTGGCCTGCCACCCGCCAAGGCTATAGCCCACCACAGGGTTTTTGCTGGCCTTTTTCCGCCGGACGATCTCAACTTCGCCTTCTGGCTCAAGGTTATTTTGGTCAAGGTTGGGCCGCGGCTATTTTTTTGGCACACTTCTCGAAGTTCATCCCATTCGAGTCCGCCTAATCTGGCCAGCCCCACCCCCTCTACAGGTCCACCCATTTTTGTGGCCTTTTTCCGCTGGACGAACTTGGCGCCCCGGCCTTCGGACTGTTATTTTAGGCGCGGCTGTGCCTGCGGCCTATTTTTGTCGCACGGAGGCTGGTCGCAAAGTCTCGCCCCATTCCGAGTCCGGCGGACAAACATGGCGGGCCCCACCCCCCAATGGATTCGCCCACCTGCCAGGCCTTTTCCGCTGGATCTAACTTTTGGCCTTCGGGCGGTTATTTTTGGGCGCGGCTGTGCCCACGGCCTATTTTTGGCACACGGAGTCTGTTCGCAAAGTCTCACCCCATTCCGAGTCCGGCGGACAAACTTGGCCGGCCCCAACCCCCAAGGCTATAGCACACCCGTTTTTGTGGCCTTTTTCCGCTGGACGAACTGGGTGCCCCACCTTCTCGGGTGTTATTTTAAGGCTTGTGTTGCCATGCCAAGGGCCTGTTTTGCACACACGAGGTCAGCCGGAGTTCTGCCCCATTCAATGCGGCGGATTTAATCTCTGGCTGCCCCACCCGCCAAGGCTATAGCCCACCTGCTAGGCCTTTTTCCGCTGGATTTAATTTACGCTCGCCTTCGGGTTATTTTGTCGCTGTTGTGTCTCAAGGCTGCTCCATTTTTGGCACACTGACGCCGCCAAAGTCTCCTCCCATTCCCGAGTCCGCGAACTTAATCTGGCTTTCAGCCCCACCCCCAAGGCTATAGCCCACCTGCCAGGTCTTTTCAGCTGGATTTAATCTATACCCGGCCTTCGGCGGTTATTTTTTGGCGCTGGGTTGTGCTCGCGTCTATTTGGCGTGACGGAGGTCAGCCTTTCGCAGTCCTGGCCCCATTCGAGTCCGGCGGATTAATCCTGGCTGTCCTCCCCACCCCCAAGGCTATAGCACCCATTTTTGTGGACTTTTTCCGTGGACGCATTAACTTGGTGCCCCAGCTCGGTTGTTATTTTTTTTATGCTGGGTTGTGCACGCTGCCAATTTTAGGCACACGGAGGTCGCCAGAAAGTCTCGTCCCCATTCCCCGGTCATACGAACTTGGCCAGCCCCACCACTTCATGGCTATAGCCCAATTGTTGTGGGCTTTCCGCTGGATTTGTTGGCGTCAAGGCGGAAAGATTGCTGGGCGCGGGCTTGTGCTGCTTATTTTTTGCATACGGAGGCAGCCAGAAGTCTCATCCCATTCGGTCAGGCGGATCGAATCTTGGCTGGCCAGCCCCACCCCCAAGGCTATAGCCCACCTGCTGTGGCCTTTTTTCCGCTTGGATCTAACTTGCCTGCCTTATGGTTATTTTTACATGCTGGTTGGGCTCACAGGCCTATTTTTGGCACACGGAGGCCGCTCGCAAAGTCTCGTCCCATTCCGAGTCCGGCGGACGAACTTGGCCAGCCCCACCCCCCAAGGCAATAGCCCACACGTTTTTGGGGCCTTTTTCCGTTGGAGGAACTTGGCGCCTGGCTCAAGAAGAGCTTTTTGGGCGCTGTGCTCAAGGCTTATTTTTGGGACACGAGGCAGCCGCAAAGTCTCATCCCATTCCCGAGTCCGGGAAACTTGGCCAGCCCCACCCCCCCAAGTGCTGGGCCATAGCCCACATCGCTGGGCGTTTTTCCGTTGGAGGAACTTGGCCATGCCTGCCTCAAGGGCAGTTATTTTTGGCGCTGGCTGTGCCTGACCTATTTTGGGCAACGGAGGTCAAGTGTCACACTATTCCATTCCCAAGTCAGCCGATATCTTGGCCAGCCCCACCCCCCATGGCTATAGCCCACCCGTTGCAGGCCTTTTTTCCGCAGGACGGTCTTGGCGCTCTCGGCCTTCGGGTTATTTTTAAGGCTGCTGTGTCATGGTGGGCTCTATTTTGGAATACGGACTGAGACGCTTTAAAGTCTCATCCCATTCCGGGTCAGGTGGACGAACTTGGCCAGCCCCAACCCCCAAGGCTATTGCCCATCTGTTTTTGTGGCCTTTCTCCGCTGGACGAACTTGCACTCCGCCTTCGGCGAGTTATTTTTGGCGCTGCTGTGTCCTGGGCCTATTTTAGCATTAATGGAGGCCGCTTTAATGTCTGTCCCATTCCGAGTCCGGGATTTAATCTGGCCAGCCCCACAAGGCAATAGCCCACACGCTGGGGCTCTTTTCCGTTGAGGAACTTGACGCACTGCCTTCGGCAGTTATTTTGCGCGGCTGTGTTCAAGGCTCATTTTGGCACACGGAGGCTGCCTCGAAAGTCTCATCCCATTCCGAGTCCGGGCGGATTTAACTTGGCCAGCCCCACCCCACAACGCTATAGCTCACCTGCTGGTGGGCTTTTTTTCCGCTGGACGATCTTTATGCCTGCCTTCAAGGCTATTTTAGGGCGCGACTGTACCCGCAGCTTATTTTTGGCACACGGAGGCCACTCGCAAAGTATCGCCCCCATTCCCGAGCTCCGCGGGATTTAATCTTGGCCAGCCTCAATTTCTAAGTACATAGCTCACCTGCCAGGCTGCTTTCCTGGATGAACATGGCGCCCCTCGGGCGGTTTGGCAGCATTTGGACGCAGCTGTGCCCGCAGCCTATTTTTTCCACGGAGGCCGCCTGCAAAGTCTCTGCCCCATTCTCGGGTCCGCGGATCAACTTGGCAAAGCCTCAATTTCCAATGCTATAACCCACCTGCTTGGGTTTTTTCCGCTGGACGATCTTATTATGCCTACTGGAAGAGTTTTGGCTGCGTGCCTGGCCTATTTTTGGTACGCTGCAGCCGCCGGAAAGTCTCGCCCCATTCCGAGTCCGTCAGGACGAACTTGTCCGCCCCAACCCCTGGCTGCCTCCACCACAGCTTTGTACCTTTTTCCTCCTGACGAATCTGCATGCCTGCCTCGGGTGGTTATTTTTGCGTGTGCTCATGGGCCTGTTTTTGACACACGGAGGCTGCTCAGCAAGTCTCTTCTATTCCGAAGTCCGCGGACAAACTGGCTACGCCCCACTCAAGGCGGAAGCCCACCTGCTTTTGTGGCCTTTTTTCCGCTTGGATCGAACTTGGCGCTTGGCTGGCTGTTTTTTGGCGCCAAGTGTGCTGCAGCCTATTTTCGCACACGGAGGCTCACTCGCAGTCTCTGCCCCATTCCGAGTCCGGCAGACGTAATCCTGGCCAGCCCCAATTCCCAAGGCTATAGCCTCCACACGCTAGGGCCTTTTTTCCGCTGGACGATTTAACATGGCGCCTGCCTTCGGTTGTTATTTTTGGTGCGGTTTGTGCTCATGCCTAGTTTTGGCACAGAGGCTGCAAGTTCCCAACTCCCATTCCAGTCCGAGGATGAACTTGGGCAGCCCCACTCTGCAAGGCTACAGCCCACCTGCCAGTGGCCTTTTTCCGCTGGATCTAACTTTGGCCCCCCAGCCTTCGGGCGTGTTATTTTGGGTGCCACAGCCACGCCTATTTTTGGCACACGGAGTCTGTTCAATGCAAAGTCTCACCTTTCATTCCGAGTCCGCGGATTAAACTTGGCCGGGTCCCTTAACCCCCAAGGCTATAGCACACCTGCTTAGGGTTTTTTCCGCTGGACTTAACTTACATGCCTGGCCCTTCGGGTGGTTAGTTTTGGGTGCGGCTGTGCCCGTGGTCGATTTCTAGCACACGGAGACCGCTCGCAAAGTCTCGTCCCATTCCGAGTCCGGCGGTTGAACTTGGCCAGCCCCACCCCCCAAGGCTATAGCCCACCCGTTTTTCGGGCCTTTTTCCGTGGAGGAACTTGGCGCCCCGGCCTTCGGGCAGTTATTTTTGGGCTCACAGCTGCTGGCCTATTTTTGAACTCAAGGTCAGCCAGAAGTCTGGGTCCCATTCTGAGTCCAAGGACGGATTTAACTTGGCTGGTCCCACCCTCAAGGCTATAGCCCACCTGCTTGTGGCCTTTTTTCCGCTTGGATGAACTTTGATGCGCCACGGCCTTTTGGGCATGCTGGTTGTGCTCAAGGCCTATTTTTTGGCACACGGAGGCCACTCGCAGTCTCATCCCATTCTGAGTCCGTGTGGACGAACCGCCAGCCCCACCCCCCAAGGCAATAGCCCACACGTTTTTGGGGCCTTTTTCCGTTGGAGGAACTTGCAAGCCTGGCCTGGCAGTTTTTGGGCGCTGGCTGTGCTACGCCTTTATTTTTTGGGACACGGAGGCCGCCGCAGTCTCATCCCATTCCGAAGTCCTGTGGACGAACCCAGCCCCACCCCCAAGGCTATAGCCCACACGCTGGCCTTTTTCCTTGGAGGAACTTGGCGCCTCGCCTCAAGAGTTATTTTGCTGCACACCTATTTTTTGGGCACTTGAGGCCGCCGCAAAGTCTCGGCCCCATTCCGGTCAGCTGGACGGAAACTTGGCCAGCCCCACTATGGCTATAGCCCAATGCCAGGGCCTTTTTTCCGCAGGGATTGAATCTTGGCGCCTGCCTCGGGCTGCGATTTTTGTGTGCTGTGGCCTATTTTTAAATAATGGACTGGCCAGAAAGTCTCATCCCATTACGGGTCAGGTGGACGAACTTGCCCAGCCCCAACCACCAAGGCTATAGCCCATCTGTTGGGCCTTTTCCGCTGGATCTAACTTAAGGGACCCGGCCGGGCGGTTATTTTGGCGCTGGCTGTGTCCGCGCCTATTTTTAGCACACGAGGCCGCCAATGTCTGTCCCATTCAGTCCATGGATTAACTTGGCCAGCCCCACCCCCAAGGCACATCACACGCTGGGGCCTTTTTCCGCTGAGGAACTTGACGACCGCCTTCGGGCAGTTATTTTGTCTCGCTGTGCTCAAGGCCTATTTTTTGGCACATTTGAGGCCAGCCTCGGTGGAAGTCTCATCCCATTCCGAGTCCTTCATGGATTTAACTTGGCCAGCCCCACAACGCTTATAGCCTACCTGTTAGGGGCCTTTTTTCCGCTTGGATCGCCCGGCTCGGGCTGGGTGTTATTTTAGGGCGCAACTGTGCCCACACAGCTTATTTTTTGGCACACGGAGGCCACTCAGAAGTCTCGCCTATTCCGAGCCTGGCTGGATTAACTTGACTCAGCCCAATTCCCCAAGTGGCTGCTCCATGGTTTTTCCTGGGATAACTTGGCGCCTGGCCTGGCTGTTATTTTTAAGGCAGCGTGCCCACGGCCTTTTTTGGCATCGGAGGCTCAAATGTCTCACCCCCATTCCGAGTCCGGAAGACGAACTTGGCCAGCCCCACCCCCCAAGGCAATGGCCCACCTGCTTGCTGGGCTGATGAACATGATGTGCCTTCGGGCACTTGACGAGCTGTGCTCAAGGGCTATTTTTGGCACACGGAGGCTGCTCAAACTCTCGCCCCATTCCGAACTCCGGCGGACAAACTTGGCCAGCCCCACCCCCCAACGCTATAGCCCACCCGTTTTTGTGGCCTTTTTCCGCTGGACGAACTTGGCGCCCCGGCCTTCGGGCGGTTATTTTTGGGCGCGGCTGTGCCCGCGGCCTATTTTTGGCACACGGAGTCTGCTCGCAAAGTCTCGCCCCATTCCGAGTCCGGCGGACAAACTTGGCCGGCCCCAACCCCCAAGGCTATAGCCCACCTGCTTAGGTTTTTTCCTGGACTTAACTTGGCCTGCCCTTCGGGTGGTTAGTTTTGTGTACAGCCTGCGGGGTCGATTTCTAGCACACGGAGACCGCTTCGCAAAGTCTCTGCCCCATTCTAGTCCCGGTTGAACTGGCCAGCCCCACCCTGCTATAGCCCACCTGCTTGGCCTTTTTCCGTGGAGGAACTTGGCGCCTGCCTGGTAGTTATTTTGGGCTGCTGTGCTCAAGGCTCATTTTTGAACCTCAAGGCCGCCAGAAAGTCTCATCCCCATTCTCGAGTCCGGGATTTAACTTGGCTGGTCCCACCCCCCAAGGCTATAGCCACCTGCTTGGCCTTTTTTCCGCTTGGATGAACTTATGCCACGGCCTTTTGGGCGGTAATTTTATGCCAAGGGCCTATTTTTTTGGCACACGGAGGCCACTCTGAAGTCTCATCCCATTCCGAAGTCCGCATCCTCCGCCAGCCCCAATTCTGCAAGGCTATAGCCCACCCACAGGTGGCTTTTTTCCGCTGGATGAACGGTGCTCCCGCCTCGGCGGTTATTTTAGGTGCCTGTCCCTCATGGGCCTTTTTGGCACACACGGAGGCAGCCACACTTCGCCCCCATTCCGAGTCCCGGATCTAACTCTGGCCAGCTCCCACTGCTATAGCCCACCTGCTTTTTGTAGCCTTTTTCTGCTGGATTTAATGCATGCGGCTCAAGGAGTTTTTGACGCTGGCTGCGCCAAGGCCTGCTATTTTTGGCACCAGGGAGGCCGCCGGCAGTCTCACCTCATTCCGAGTCTCAAGGATTTAATCCTGGCCAGCCCCACCCCCCAAGGCTATAACCCACCCGTTTTTGTGGCCTTCTTCTGCTGAACGAACATGGCGCCCCGGCCTTCGGGTGGTTATTTTTGGACGTGGCTGTGCCCGCAACCTATTTTTGCCACCCGGAGGCCGCTCGTAAAGTCTCGCCTCATTCCGAGTCTGGTGGACCAACTTGGCCAGCCCCACCCCCCAAGGCTATAACCCACCCGTTTTTGTGGCCTTTTTCCGCGGGACGAACTTGGCGCCCCGGCCTTCGGGCTGTTATTTTTGGGCGCAGCTGTGCCCACGGCCTTTTTTTGGCACACGGAGGCCGCTCGCAATGTCTCACCCCATTCCGAGTCCGGAAGACGAACTTGGCCAGCCCCACCCCCCAAGGCAATAGCCCACCCGTTTTTGTGGCCGTTTTCCGCTGGATGAACATGGCGCCCCGGCCTTCGGGCGGTTATTTCTGGACGCAGCTGTGCCCGCAGCCTATTTTTGGCTCACGGAGGCCGCTCGCAAAGTCTCGTCCCATTCTGGGTCCGGCGGACGAACTTGGCCAGCCCCACCCCCCAATGCTATAACCCACCCGTTTTTGTGGCCTTTTTCCGCTGGACGAACTTGGCGCCTGGCCTTGGGCTATTTTGGTGCGGCTGTGTCTATTTTTGAACATTTGAGTCTGCTCGCAGTCTAGCCCCATTCAGTCCGCGGATTTAACTTGGCTAGCCCCACCCCCCAACGCTATAGCCCACCAGTTTTTGTGTCCTTTTTCCGCTGGACGAACTTGGCAACCCGGCCTTCAAGTATGGTTATTTTGGGCCTGCTCGTGTCCACGGCCTCATTTTTATACACGGAGGCCGTCAGAAAGTCTGGCTCCCATTCTGGGTCCGCGGACGAACTTGGCTTTCAGCCCCACCCCCAAGGCTATAGCCCACCTGCCAGGCCTTTTTCCGCTGGATTTAACTTGAGCCCTGCCTTCTGGTTTTTTTAAGCGCACAGCATGGGCCTATTTTTGGCACACTTGAGGCCACTCGCAAAGTTTCGCCCCATTCAGTCCAAGGACTAACTTGGCCCCACCCCTGGCTATAACCCACCTGCCAGGGTTTTGTGGCTTCCATGCTGATTTAACTTTGGGCCCCTGCCTCAAGGCTTATTTTTGGTGCGGTGCCTGCTGCCTATTTTTGGCACATGGAGGCTGCTCGCAAAGTCTTGCCCCATTCCGAGTCCCAAGGATTTAATCTTGGCTAGCTCCCACCCCACAACGCTTATAGCCCACCTGCTTAGGCCTTTTTCCATGACGATTTAATCTTATGCCTCAAGCCTTTCAAGGCGGTTATTTTAGGCTTAATGTGCCCACAGCTTTATTTTGGCACACGAGGCCACTCAAAGTCTCGGCCCATTCTGAGTTCAAGGGCGGATTTAACTTGACCAGCCCCACTCAAGTGTCAGGCTCATGCCTTTTTCCGGATTTAACTTGGCGCCCTCGGGTTGTTATTTTTGAAGCTGTGCCCACGGCCTTTTTTTACATACGGAGGCCGCAGAATGTTCTCACCCCATTCCGAGTCCCGAAGACTTAACTTGGCCAGCCCCCCACGCAAGCCCACCTGCCAGGCTGCTTCCGCTGGATGAACATGGCGCCTGCCTTCGGGTTAATTCTGGACGTAGCTGTGCTGCAGCCTATTTCATTTTTGGCTCACGGAGGCCGCAGTCTCTCCCATTCTGTCCGGGATTTAACTTGGGTAAGCCCCACCCCTAACGCTATAACCCACCTGCTTTTTGCGGGCCTTTTTCCGCTGGACGAATCAGGCGCACTGCCTCGGGCGGTTATTTTTGCGGCTGTGACCAAGCTGCCTATTTTTGAACACGGAGTTCTGCTCGCAAAGTCTAGCCCCATTCCAGTCCATGGATTTAACTTGGCTAGCCCCACCCCCCAACGCCATAGCCCACCTGCTTTCAGGTCCTTTTTCCGCTGGATTAACTTGGCAACCCGCCTTTGTAGGCGTTATTTTTTGGGCTCTGCCTTGTCCACGGCCTATTTTGGCACACGGAGGTCAGCTGCAGTCTCGCCCCATTCTGAGTCCTGGACGGATTTAACTTGGCCAGCCTCTACCCCCAAGGCTTCAAATTTCAGCCCACAGGGCCTTTTTCCGCTGGATTTATCCAGGACCCGGCCTTCAAGGTTATTTTGGACGAGCTGTCCCTCAAGAGCCTATTTTTTGGCACACGGAGGCCGCCCGCAAAGTCTCGTCCCATTCTGGGTCCGGCGGACGAACTTGGCCAGCCCCACCCCCCAAGGCTATAGCCCACCCGTTTTTGTGGCCTTTTTCCGCTGGACGAACTTGGAGGCCCGGCCTTCAGGCGGTTATTTTTCGGCGCGGCTGTGCCCGCGGCCTATTTTTGCCACACGGAGGCCACTCGCAAAGTTTCGCCCCATTCCGAGTCTCGGACTAACTGGCCTCACCCCCTGCTATAACTCCCACCTGTTGTGGCCTTCTTCCGCCGGATCTTGGCGCCTGCCTTCGGGCGGTTATTTTTGGTGCGGCTGTGCTCATGCCTATTTTTGCACACGGAGGTGCCGCAGAAAGTCTCGCCCATTCTGAGTCCCATGGACGAACTTGGCTGGCCCCCCCCAACGCTTATAGCCCACCTGCTTGGCCTTTTTCCGCTGGATTAACTTGGCGCCTGCCTCGGCGGTTATTTTAGGACGCGACTGTGCCCGCAGCTTATTTTTGGTACACGGAGGCCACCCGCAAAGTCTCGCCCCATTCCGAGCCCGGCGGACGAACTTGACCAGCCCCACTTCTGTTGTGCTCATGCCTTTTTCCATGGGATCAACTTACGCCTGCCTTCGGCTGTTATTTTGGGCGAGCTGTGCCCACGGCCATTTTTTTTACACACGGAGGCCGCTGCAATGTCACACCCCATTCGAGTCCGAAGACGAACTTGGCCAGCCCACCCCCTAAGGCAATAGCCCACCACAGGCTGCCTTCGGCTGGATGAACATGGCGCCTGCCTTCGGGCGGTTATTTCTGACGAGCCTGCAGCCTATTTTGAGCTCACGGAGGCCGCCAGCAGTCTCTCCCCCATTCTGGCTCAAGGATTTAACTTGGCCAGCCCCACCCCCCAATGCTATATCCCACCCGTTTTTGTGGCTTTTTCCATTGCCCCTCTAGCCTTCAAGGGCGGTTATTTTTAAAGTGCGGTGCTGTGACGCTGGCCTATTTTTTGGAACACGGAGTCTGCTCGCAAAGTCTAGCCCCATTCCGAGTCCCGGATTTAATCCTGGCTAGCCCCACCCCCAACGCTATAGCCCACCATGCTTGTGTCCTTTTTCCGCTTGGATCTTAACTTGGCAACCCGGCCTTCGGGCGGTTTTTTTTGGGCGCGTCTGTGTCCACGGCCTATTTTTGGCACACGGAGGTCGCCGAAAATCTCGGCCTCCCATTCCGAGTCCGGACGCATTTAACTTGGCCAGCCCCCACCCTCAAGGCTTCAAACAATCTGCTTTGTGGGCCTTTTTCCGCTGGATTGACTAACTCCCAGGACCTGCCTCTGGCGGTTATTTCTGGACTCAGCTGTCCCCTGCAGCCTATTTTTGTACACGGAGGTCAGCCTGCAGTCTCGGCCCCATTCTGGGTCCCAAGGATTTAACTTGGCCAGCCCCACCCCTGCTATAGGCCAATCTGCTTTTTGTGGCCTTTTTCCGCTGGATCTTAACTTATGACCTGGCCTTCAAGGGCTTATTTCTGGATCGCAGCTGTGCAAGAGCCTATTTTTTGGCATACACGGAGGTCAGCCGCAGTCTCGGGTTCCCCATTCTCGGTCCGCGGACGAACTTGGCCAGCCCCACCCCTGCTATAGCCCACCTGCACAGGGCCTTTTTTTCCGCTGGATTAACTTACGCCCGGCCTTTCGGTTATTTTAGGGCGCGACTGTACCCTGCAGCTTATTTTTGCACACGAGGCCACTCAGCAAAGTCTCAGCCTACCATTGCGAGTCCATGGGCGGATTAACTTGACGAGCCCCACCTCAAGGTCAGGCTCATGCCTTTTTCCATGGGATTTAATCTTGCGCCTTCTAAGCCTTCGTTTTATTTTTGCCACAGCCCACGGCCTTTTTTTGGCACACACGGAGGCCGCCAGAATGTCTCTTCACCCCATTCCGAGTCCGAATACGATTTGGCCAGCCCCACCCCCTCTAGTAATAGCTCCACCTGCCAGGCTGTCACTGGATGACTTACGCCTGCCTTCGGGTGGTTAAACATTTGGACGAAGCTGTCCATGTTCACAGCCTATTTTTGCACACGGAGGCCGCAGAAAGTCTTGTCCCATTCTCAAGGGCGGATAAACTTGGCCAGCCCCACCCCCCCCAATGTGCTATAACCCACCTGCTTGCGGGCTTTTTGGATTTATCATCTTACGCCTTCGGAAAGAGTTTTGGATGCGTTGTGATCATGCTGCCTATTTTTGGAACACGGATTCTGCTTGCAAAGTCTAGCCCCATTCCGAGTCCGGCGGACAAACTTGGCCAGCCCCACCCCCCAACGCTATTGCCCAATGCTTTGGCCTTTTTCCGCTTGGATTTAACTTGCATGGCTACTCGGGCCTTTGGCTAAGAGTTATTTTGCGCGCTGTGCTCTTCGGGCCATTTTTAGTACACGGAGGCTGGGCCAAATTTCATCCCATTCCGGAGTCCGCGGATTAACTTGGCCAGCCCTAAGCTATAGCCCACCTGCTTTAGGTGGCCTTTTTCCGCTTGGATTTAACTCCTGGCGCCTCAAGCCGGGCGGTTTTTTGGGAGCGTGCTATGCTGCTGCCCATTTTTGAAACACAGAGAGGTCTGTCGCAATCGTCGCCCCATTCCGAAGTCCACAAGCGATTAACTTGGCCAGCCGCACCCAAGTGATATAGCCCACCTGCTTTTTGTCGCTTTTTCCTGATTAACTTGGCACTTCGGCCGGGCGGTTATTTTTTGGAGCTGCTATGCTCAAGCTGCCTATTTTGGAACACAGAGATCTGTCAAGAACGCAGCTGCCCCATTCCGAAGTCCGCATGGATTTAACTTGGCCAGCCCTAATTTCCCCAAGGCTATAGCCCATCCGCTTTTTAGGCTTTTTTCCGCTGGATTTAACATGCGCTAAGATTCGGCGGTTATTTTTTGGGTGCGGCCCTCCTCATGTCTATTTTGCACACGAAGCTGCTCGCAAAAGTCTCTGCCCCATTCCAAGTCCATGATCTAATCTTGGCCAGCCCCACCCCCCATGGCTATAGCCCACACATTTTTGTGGCCTTTATCCGCTGGACGAACATGGCACCCGGGCCTTCGGGCGGTTATTTTTTGGAGCGGCTGTGCCCATGGCCTATTTTTGGAACACGGAGGCCTCCTGCAAAGTCTCATCCCATTCCGAGTCCGGCGGACGAACTTGGCCAGCCCCACCCCCCAAGGCTATAGCCCACCTGTTTTGCAGGGCTTTTTTCCGCTGGGACCGATTTTCGGGCGCCTGCCTGGGTGGTTATTTTGGTGCAGCTGTGCTCCAAGGGGTATATTTTTTTACACACGGAGGCCGCCGCAGTTCGCTCCCCCATTCCAAGTCCGGGCGGATCGAACTGGCCAGCCCCACCCCCTCAAGGCTATAGCCCACCTGCTTTGTTGTCTTTTCCGCTGGATTTAACTTGCCTCAAGCTCGGATGTTTTTTTTTATGCTGTTGTACCCAAGGGCCTATTTTTGGCACACGGAGGTCAGCAGAATTCTCGACTCCATTCCAAGTCCGCGGACTTAACTTGGCCAGCCCCACTCCCTAATTTCAAGGCTATAGCCCACCTGCTTTTAGGCCTTTTTCCGCTTGGATTTAACTTGGCGCCTGCCTGGGCGTTATTTTTGAGCGGTTAAACCAAGGCCTATTTTTTGAACTGAGGTCAGCTTGCAAAGTCTCTCCCATTCCCGAGTCCGCGGATGTATCTTGGCCAGCCCCAAGGCTACAGGCCCACCCAGCTTTTGTGGTTTTTTCCGGCGATTTAACTTGGCGCCTGGATTTCTAAGCAGCATTTTGGGAGCGGCTATGCCCGCGGCCTATTTTTGGAACACAGAGGCCTGTCGCAATGTCGCGTCCCATTCCGAGTCCGGGCGGATCGAACATGGCACAGCCCCACTTCTGCTGGCTATAGCCACCCAGCTGGCCATTTTCCGGCTGATTCAACCATTGAGGCCCTTCTGGCGCGGTGTTATTTTGGGAGCGGCAAGCCCGCTGCCTATTTTGAACACGGAGGTGGCTGCAATTTCGTCCCCATTCCGAGTCCGGCGCATGCAACTGGCCAGCCCCACCACCCTCAAGGCTATAGCCCATTGCTTTTGTGGGGAGGTATGTTATTTTTTGTGCCCGCTGGATTCTCGTCTCCCATCTCGAAATCTGGCGCCTGCCTCAAGGCTGGCGGTTTTTTTGGAGCGCCCCGGCCTGTGCCTCGCTGCCTATTTTTTGAACTCGGAGGTCGCTACAAAGTCTCTGGTCTCCATTCCGAGTCCGCGGATTTAACTTGGCCAGCCCCACTCCCCAAGTGCTATAGCTCACCTGGGCTTTTAGGGCTTTTTCCCATGGGATTTAACTTGCCCCGACTGGCGTGTTATTTTTGGAGCGGCCAGTGCCTCATGGCCTAGCTTTTTGAACTTCGAGGTCATGGTAAAGTCTCGCTCATTCGAGTCCGGGCGGATCTAACTTGGCCAGCCTCCCCCCCCAAGGCTATAGCCCACCTGGCTTTTGTAGGTGGTTTTTCCATGGATTTAACTTGCCTGCTTTCGGGCGAAGAGCTGCTGGCGAAAGATGCTGGGTTGTGCATGGGTCTATTTTGGCACATGGAGGCTAAGCTTGCTGTAAAATTGCCCGCCTAATCCGAAGTCCGGGCGATCAACATGGCCAGCCCCACCCCCAAGGCTATAGCTTCACCTGCTTTTTGTGGGCTATTTTCCACGGATTTACGGTCTTGGCGCCTGCCATGGGCGGTTATTTTTCATGGTATAAAGCTGGCTGTTCATATTTTAGCACGGATATGCTTAAAGTCTCGTCTCCTTCGAAAGTCCGGGCGGATTTAACTCCTGGCCAGCCCCAACCTCAAAGGCAATAGCCCATCCGAAGCTAGGCCTTTTTTCCGCTTGATTAACATGGCGCCTCGCATTCGGCGGTTATTTGGGTGCGCCTCCTCAAGGGTCTATTTTGGCACACGGAAGCTGCTCAGCAAAGTCTGCCCCATTCCAATTCCGGCGGACGAACTTGGCCAGCCGCACTTCATGGCTATAGCCCACATTTTCAGGCCTTTATCCGCTGGATTTAACATGGCTGGGCCTTCAAGGGGTTTGTTGGAGCGGCTGTGCCCATGGCCTATTTTTGGAACACGGAGGCCTCCTGCAAAGTCTCATCCCATTCCGAGTCCGGCGGACGAACTTGGCCAGCCCCACCCCCCAAGGCTATAGCCCACCGGGTTTTGTGGGCTTTTTCCGCCTGGACGCACTGGCGCCTGCCTTCGGTGGAATATTTTGGGTACAGCTGTGCTCATGCCTATTTTTTTTTGCACACGAGGCCGCCAAGAAAGTCTCGTCCCATTCCAAGTCCGGCGGACGAACTTGGCCAGCCCCACCCCCCAAGGCTATAGCCCACCCGTTTTTGTTGTCTTTTTCCGCTGGACGAACTTGGCGCCCCGGCCTTCGGATGTTTTTTGTTTTGGTGCGGCGGTACCCGCGGCCTATTTTTGGCACACGGAGGCCGCTCGCAAATTCTCGACCCATTCCAAGTCCGGCGGACGAACTTGGCCAGCCCCACCCCCCAAGGCTATAGCCCAATCTGCTTGGGCCTTTTTCCGCTTGATTTAACCTGGCGCCTGACTTCGGGCGGTTATTTTGGGAGCTATGCCCGCTGCATTTTTTGGAACATGTAGGCCTTGTCGTGAATGTCGCTATCTCCCATTCCGGGAGTCCCATGGATCTAACTGGCCAGCCGCACCCCAAGTTGATATAGCCCAATTCACAGGGCAATTCTTCCGCTGGACGAATCCTATGCCCCTGCCTGAGGCTGTTATTTTTGGGAGCGGCCGTGTCCATGCCGCCCATTTTTTAACACGGAGGTCAATTTCGTCTCCATTCGAGTCCGGTTGATTTAACTCCTGGCCAGCCCCCACCCCCAAGGCTATAGCCCACCCGTTTTTGTGGCCTTTTTCCGGTGGAAGAACTTGGCGCCCCGGGCTTCGGGCGGTTATTTTTGGGAGCGGCTATGCCCGCGGCCTATTTTTGGAACACAGAGGCCTGTCGCAATGTCGCGTCCCATTCCGAGTCCGGCGGACGAACTTGGCCAGCCGCACCCCCCAAGGATATAGCCCACCTGCTTGTCGCTTTTTCCCTCGACGAACTTAACTTGCACCCTGCGCCTACTGCCGGGCGTGTTATTTTTGGGAGCTGCCATGCCAAGGCCTATTTTTGAACACAAGAGGTTTTCGCAATGTCGCGACCCATTCGAGTCCGGAAATCTGGATTTAATCCGGCTTGTGCCCCACCCCTAAGGCTGCCATAGCCCCAATCCACAGGCTATTTTCCCACTGATCTAACTTTGGTGCTGCCCGGCCTTTCAGCGGTTATTTTGGGGAGCGGTTGTGCCTGGGCTGCCTATTTTTTGAACACGGAGGTCAGCTTCTGCCACAATTCTCGTCCCATTCGAGTCCACGGTTGCATTTAACTTGGCCAGCTCCACCACCCACTGCTATTTTTTGCTCCACCACAGGATCTTCCGGGCTGGACATGATCCTGGCGCCTGCCTCGGCGGTTATTTTGAGCGGCCAGCCTGCCTATTTTTTGAACTCGAGGCCGCTTTGCAAAGTCTCTCGTCTCACCCCATCTGAACCGGGCATTTAATCACAGCCCAACCCCCAAGGCTATAGCCCACCCAAGCAGGGCCTGGCATCAACTTGCGCCTGCTTTTGTAAGAAGAGTGATGGGGCTGTGGTCATGGGTCTATTTTTTGCACGGAGGCCGCCGCAAAGTCTCCCCATTCCGAGTCCGGCACGAACTTGGCCAGCCCCACTTCTGGCTATAGCCCACCCATTTTTCAGGCCTTCCGCTGGATCAACATGCCCTGGCTGGCGCGGCATGCTGTGCGCTGTCTATTTTTTGGCACGGAGGTTGCTTGCAAAATTCGCCTAATCCGAGTCCTGGATCTAACATGGCTAGCCCCACCCCCAAGGCTATAGCCTACCTGCTTGCAAGGGCTTTTCCAATGGACGATCCTAACTTGGCGCCCGCCTTCGGCGGTTATTTTGGCTGTGCCTGGCTTCATTTTTAGCACACTGGAGGGCGCTTTGCAGTCTCGCCCCCATCTGAGTCCGGGCGGACGATCCTTGGCCAGCCCTAACGCCAGTGCAATAGCCCATCCGCTTTTGTGGCCTTTTTTCCGCTGGATTTAACATGGCGCCTGCAAGATGGCGTTATTTTTAAAAGGGTGCGCCTCCCCAAGGGTCTATTTTTTTGGCACATTGTAAGCCAAGAAACTGTCTGCCCCATTCCAGTCCGCTGGATCTAACTCCTAATAGCCCCACTCCCCTTCATGGCTATAGCCCACACATTTTTTCAGGCCTTTATCCGCTGGACGAACTTGGCGACCGGGCCTTCGGGCGGTTATTTTTTGGAGCGACTGTGCCCATCGCTATTTTTTGGAACACGGAGGCCTCCTGCAAAGTCTCATCCCATTCCGAGTCCGGCGGACGAATCTTGGGCCAGCCCACCCCCAAGTGCTATAGCCCACCTGTTTTCAGGGGTCTTTTTCCGCTGACGACAGATCTGGCCTCATTGGTTGTTATTTTGGTACAATTTTGTACTCAAGGCTATTTTTTTTAGCACACCTGAGAGGCCGATCAAGAAGTCTCGTCCCATTCCAAGTCCTGTACGAACTTGGCCCGCCCCACCCCACGGCTATAGCCCACTGCTTTTTGTTGTCTTTTTCCACTGGATCTAACTTATGCCTTCGGCCGATGTTTTTTTTGTATATGCGTACCATGGGCCTATTTTTACACACGGAGGCCGCTGCAAAATCGACCCATTCCAAGTCCCATGGATTAACTGGCCAGCCCCACCCCCTGCAAGGCTATAGCCCACCAATCTGCTTTGTGGCCTTTTTTCCGCTGGATTAACTTGGCGCCTCGGACTGCAAGGAGTTATTTTAGGGAGCGGCTATGCCCGCTGCCTATTTTTGGAACACAGAGGCCTGTCGCAAAAGTCGCTGGCCCCATTCCGAGTCCTGGGCGGATTTACTGGCCAGCCGCACTTCAAGGATATAGCCCACCTGCTTTTTGCTTTTTTCCCCCTCGATCGATCTTGCCTGGGCCACAAGGTTATTTTTGGGAGTGCTATGCCCGCTGCCTATTTTGAACACAGAGGCCTTTCCAATGTCGCTGACTCCATTCCGAAATCCGGGCATGGATCTAACTTGGCCAGCCCCACCCCCCAAGGCTATAGCCCACCCGTTTTTGTTGTCTTTTTCCGCCGGATCTAATCTCCATGGCTACCTTGCCTCGGCCTCTGCCTGATGACAGCCTGCACCTTGGCCAAGGCCTATTTTTTGCACACGAGGTCCGCCTTCAGCAATTCTCGACCCATTCCAAGTCCCATGACTAATCCTGGCCAGCCCCACCCCCAAGCGCTATAGCCCAATCTCACAGGGCCTTTTTTCCTGGATTTTAACTTGGCGCCTTCTGACTGGCGTGTTATTTTTGGGAGCTGCTATGCTTCGCGCCTATTTTTGAACACAGGCTCTGTCGTAATGTCGCTCCCCATTCTGGGAAGTCCTATGGATTTAATCTTGGCTAGCCGCATCTCCAAGGACAGTAGCCCACCCCACAGGCAATTTTCCTGGATCTAACTTGCCCCGGCCTTGAGGTTGCTATTTTGGGAGCTACAGGTTGTGCCTGTTCAAGGCTCATTTTGAACACGGAGGCCGCCGCACTCACCTCGTCCCATTCCGAACCGGCTGACGAATTTGGCCAGCCCCAATTTCTGCTATAGCCCACCATGGTGGCCTTTTTCCCGTGGGATTTTAATTTTGGCGCCTGGCTTGGGCGGTTATTTTTGGGAGCGGCTATGCCCGCGGCCTATTTTTGGAACACTGAGGCCTGTCGCATGTCGCCCCATTCTCCTCGGACGAATCCACAACAGCCGTGACCCCCTGCATGATATAGCCCACCTGCTTTTTTGTCGCTTTTTCCGGGATCTAACTTTGGCGCCGGCCGGGCGTGTTATTTTGGGAGCTGCCTATGCTCAAGGGGCCTATTTTGAACACAGAGGGTTTTTCTGCAATGTGCGACTCCATTCCGAGTCCCATGGACGAATCTTTGGCCAGCCCCACCCCTAAGGCTATAGCCCAATTGCTTTTCAGGCCATTTTCTCCACTGGATTTAACTTGGTGCCTGGCGGTTATTTTTGGGAGCGATGGCTGTCAGCTGCCTATTTTTAACACTTGAGGCCTCACAAATTTCGCCCCATTCCGAGTCCCGGCTGGACGTTAACCTGGCCAGCCCCACCACCTAAGGCTATAGCCCACCTGCTTTTTAATTTTTTCCGTTGATTCTTCTCATCTGGCTCTCATGCCTGCCTCAAGGGGTTATTTTTGAGCGGCTGTGTGCCTATTTTTTGAATCATGCCAGAAGTCATTCCGAGTTGGCTATAGCCCAAGGGCTTTTTCAAGATTTAACTTGGCGCCTGCTTGTGATGCTCTGTGGTCATTCTATTTTTTAATGCATTAATTTGAGGCCGCCATTCTCGTCCGGCAGGACGAACTTGGCCAGTCTCATCCCACCCAGCCTTCCAAGGCTGGCTTTCGTTATAGCTGCATTGCCACGGAGGTTGCTTGTAAATCACCGTCCCAGGATCCGGGCGGATCAACATGGCTAGCTCTATAGCTTCACTCCGTTGTGGGCCATTTTCGTTTGATTTGGCCCCATGCCTGCTGGGCGGTTATTTCTGCTTGGCTGTGTTCAGGCAGCTCTATTTTTACACACGGAGGCCGCTTTGCAGTCTCACCATTCCGAGTCCGTACGACTTGGCCAGCCCTAACGCCCCAAGGCACAGCCCATCCCATTTTGTTTCTTTTTCCGCTGGGATTTAACATATGCCTCGGCATTCTGGCGGTTATTTTTGGGCTCCCCGCTCATTTTTGAGTAACACACGAGCTGCTTGCGTAAAAGTCTCAACCCCATTCCAAGTCCGGGCGGATTTAACTTGGCCAGCCCCACTTCATGGCTATAGCCCACATGCTTGTGGCCTTTTCCGCTGGATTAACATTGGCACCCGGCCTTCAAGGGGGTTATTTTTGCAAGCAGCCAAGGCTGTGCCTATTTTTTTGAACACCTGAGGCCTCAGGGCTGCAGTCTCTCCCCATTCCGAGTCCGGCGGGATTGAACTGGCCAGCCCACCGCCAAGGCTATAGCCCACCTGAGGGCTTTTTTCCTTCGGACGATCCCCGGCGCCTGCTGGCTGTTATTTCATGCTGCTTGTGCGGCCTCCCATGCTATTTTTAGCTGCCTCCCAAAGTCTCGGGTTCAGTTATTTTGGTATAGCTTGGTGTAGGCTGACTTTTTCAAGGGCCTATTATTTTTTGAGCCTGGCCAAGGAAGATGGGCGCGGGTGAGCCCACCTATGGAGGCCGATCGCAAAGTCTCTGCCCCATTCCAAGTCCGGGCGGACGATCTAATCCTTGGCTACAGCCCCACCTGCCTGGCTATAGTTGCCCACCCGCTTTGGCCTTTTACCATTGACGAACTTGTAACCCATTTTCTGGCTATATTTTTGTCTTATTTTTTACACATGGAGCATCGCTGACCTAAGTCCCATGGGACTATCTAACTTGGCTATAGCCTACTGGATCTATAGTCCCCGCGCCTTGGCTTTCTCGGTATGTTTTTTTGCACGGAGGTCTTTTTCCGCACTGAGTCCTGTATTAACTTAAGGTGCCCCACCCCCAACGCTATATAGGCGGTTTTCCGGTGGACTAAGGCTGCTATTTTTTGCACACGGAGGCTCAGCCAAGAAATTTTCGACCCATTCCAAGTCCGCGGATCGAATCTCAGCCAGCCTGTCTTGCGAATTTCTGTGGCTATAGCCCACCTGCTTTTAGGCCTTTTTCCGCTTAACTTGCCCCTTGAACTTGAGCGGACTGATCTCGCGGTTATTTTTTGGGAGCTCAAGGCCTATTTTTTTTGAACACAGAGGCTGTCAAGCAATGTCGCATCCCATTCCCAGTCCCATGGATTTAACTTGGCCAGCCACCCCAAGGATATAGCCCACCTGCTTTGTGCCTTTTTCCCAGCCGGGATTAAATTTGCGGCTTACGGCTGTTATTTTGGTCTGAGCTGCTATACCTGCTGCCTTTTGATATTGACGGAGATTTTCTATCAGTCGCGATTCTCTCCATTCCGAGTCCGGGCGGACAAACTTGGCCAGCCCCACCCCCTGCTGCTATAGCCCACCTGCCAGGGTTTTTCCTCACCGACGAACTTTGGTGTCCCAGCTCCTATTCAGGCGTGTTATTTTGGAGCGGCCCGTTGCAAGGCCTATTTTGAACACCTGAGAGGGCCCACAGTTCGTCCCATTCTCGAGGTCGGCGGATTAATCTGGCCAAATTCTTGCTCGCCAGAGCTATAGCCACCCGTTATTTCTTTCCGTCTTTTCTCACGGATCTAACTTGGCGCCTGGCCTCACGCCTGCTCTCGGGCGCTTTGGCGCTGGGTCAGCGGTCTATTTTTGAGCTAAGCACAAGAACGCTGCTTTCTGAGGTCCTCGCAAAGTCTGCCCCATCCCCCTGGACGATGGCTAAGCCCACTCCCCAACTTATAGCCCACCTGCTTACAGGGCCATTTTCCGCTGGATTTCGAACTTTATGCCAGCCGGGGTTATTTTGAAAAGGTTGGCCGCGTGCCCACGGCTCTATTTTTTTGCACACGGTGGTTCACAAGAAGTCTCTGTCTCATTCTCGAGGCTCTGGCATTTAACCCCTGGCCAGCCCCACCCCCAAGGCTATAGCCCAATCTGTTGGCTATGGGCCTCCGCCGCGATCTAATCCCTATTTGGGGTGCAGTACTTCATGCAATCCCGCGTCGGGTCGTTATTTTTGCAGCACTGAGATCAACAGAAAGTCCCCACCCTCATCTCGAGTCCTCAGGCCCTGCCAGCCCCAATTTCAATGCCATAGCCCAATGGACTCAAGGCTCTTGACTTGGCGCCCGGGCTTCCTACTGGGCGGTCTATTTTTGGTGCTGTCGGCCTGCTCACACCTTTTTTTTTTGTCGAAGGAGCTTCATTGTGATGGTCTCACGTATCCCATGAGTCGACAACACGGCCAGCCCCCCCCAACGTGCAATTTCAGCCCACAGGGTTTTTCCCACTATTCGATCTAACTTGTCGCCTGCCTTCGGCTGTGTTTTTCACACAGATGCCCACGCCCATATTGGCACACAGAATGGTTTCAGAAGTCTGCCCACTCCAAGCTCCTGGATAAATCCTTGGCCAGCCCCACCCCTGGGCAAGTGCTATAGCCCACATTTTGGGCCTTTATCCGCTGATCGTTAACATGGCGCTCTTCGGGTAAAGAGCTGGCCAAGCATGGCCTACAAGGACTATTTTTTAACACGAGGCTGCAAAAGTCTCTTCCATCCCATCTTGAGTCCGGCTGGATGTCTAACATGGCCAGCCCCACCCCTCTCTAAGGCTATAGCCCACCAGCTGTGGTCTTTTTCCGCTGACGATCTAACTTGTCCATGCCTGCCTTCGGGCGTTATTATTTTGGGCTGCCATGGTGCCTACGCCTTTTTTATATTACTGTGAGTCTGTTCAGAAGCTCACTTCCATCTTGAGCTCCGGGCTTAACAACCTCACGGCCTAACCCCCAAGGCTATACCCATCTGCTTGCGGGTCTTTCCGCTTGGATCTAATTTGGCACCTCGGCCTTCTTGGGCATATTTCTTTGGGCGGGTTGTGCCTCATGGATCATTTTAGCACACCTGAGCCAGAAACTTCTCTCCATTCCTAGTCCGGCGGATTAAATTTTACAACCCCATCTCTATAAGCGCTATAGCTCCACTGCAGCCTCAGCCCTTTCCGCTTGGATCTAATCCCATGCCTGGCCTGGGGTTATTTTGGTTGTTCAAGGGTCTGAGTTACTGACTTGGAGGTCAAGTCAAAATGTTCACCTCATCTGGAAAGTGCTGATCTAACTTGGCTTAAATCCCCACCCCCTCTAAGGCTATAGCTCAATCTGCCAGGGTCTTTTTCCGCCGGACTAATCCATGCCTGCCTTCGGTGGTTTTGGGCTGCCAGCCTGCAGCCTATTTTCGCACACGGAGGCTGCTCTACAAGTCTGGTCCTGTTCCCGAGTCTGGCGGACGAACTTGGCCAGCCCCCCACCCCTCTACACAGTAGCCCACCCATTTTGTGGCCTTTTTCCGCTGACGATCCCATGCCTCGCCTTCGGCTGCTATTTTGTCTGGCTGTGCCCACGGGCCTGTTTTTGACACATGGAGGCCGCCGCAGTCTCTCTCCCATCTGTTCATGATCTAATCCTGGCCAGCCTCCCACCTGGCCAAGGCTTATAGCCCAATCTTGCTTGTGGCCTTTTTCCGCTGGATCTAACATGGCGCCTGGCCCATGCCACTTTAAGACGCACAGTCCGCTGCCCATGGCACACACTTGAGTCAGCTTTCAAGAATGTCTCATCCCATCTGGAGTCCATGATCTAACTTCACAGCCCTAATCTCCCTGGGCTATAGCCCACCTGCTTTTGGCCTTTTTCCTCGTTGATGGAACTGGCGCCTGCCTCGGCAGTTAATTTTTTGAGTATATCCCCATGGGCCTATTTGCACACGGAGTGTCGGCTGCAGTCCCGTCCTTTTTCTCGAACCGGGCGGATCTAACTGGCCAGTCCCACCCCCAAGTGCTATAGCTCACCCATTTTGTGGGATCTTTTTTCCGCTGGATTTAACTTGGGCGCCCATTTTCAAGCTTTTTGACGCGAAGCTGTGCTCATGCCTATTTTTGGCGCAGACGGGAGGTCAGCCAGAAGTCCCGTCTCATCTGGAAGTCCCATGGATTCAACTGGCTGGGCCCCACTCCCCAAGGCTATAGCCTAACGATTTTCAGGACTTTTCCATTAATAATCTTGGTGCCTGCCTTCAAGGGTTATTTTGGGCTGGGTTGGCATCGCTGCCTATTTTGGCACACGGAGGTCATGGCAAGTCTCACTCCCATTTGGTCAAGGACAAATTGGCTAGCTCCCACTCTGAATTTATAAATTTCACCTGTTACATACTTCTTTCTCCGCTTGGACGATCCATGCCTGGGCTGCAGTTTTGGCTCACAGTTCATGGGCTCTATTTTTGTACGATGAGACCGCCTCGCAGCCTCATCCCATCTGAACCGGGCGGATTTTATCCTGGGCCCTCACTCTCAAGGCTATAACCCACCTTGCTTTGTGGCCTTCTTCCATTGGATCGAATCCTATGCCCCGCCTTCAAGCAAGAATATTTTTGGGTACGTGTCTGCTGCTTATTTTTTGTTTGCTAGGAGGCCGCCTGCAAAGTCTGGCCCGATTCTGAGTCCGCGGATCTAACGTGGCCAGCCCCATCCCCAGCGTCATAGCCCACCTGCTTTTTCAGGGCCTTTTTTCCTCAATAACTTGGCTCTTTACTGTTGTTTTGGGCTGTAGTGCTCATGCCCCATTTTGCACACGGAGGTCACTGTAAAGCCTTTGCCATCCTAAGTCCCACAGACGAATCTCATTAGCCCTAATTCTTAAGAAGGCAATTTCAATTGCTTTCAGGATTTTTTTCCCATTGGACGAATTTGTGCCTGGCTGGAGGTTTTGGCTGGCTATTCCTTTCTATGGCACTGAGGTCGCTTCGTCCGACCCGAAGTCCGCGATTAACTACAGCCCCATGGCTATAGCTCACCCGCTTGCGGCCTTTCCGCTGAGGAACTTTGGCGCCTGGCCTCGGAGGTTTTGGCCACAGTCTGCTGGCTATTCCTGACCTTCTTATTTTGATTGGCCAGCACGGCTATAGGTCTAGCCTCATGCCTGGCCCCGACTGCTCGAAGTGCCCCCATGGACGAACTTGGCTGCACACCCCCATCCCTACAAGGCTTCTTACTGGATGCCCATTTTTTGGCATATGAATCAAGGGATCTAACTTTGGCCGCCTCTCCTCGAGATAGGCCCAATTCGCTTTGTGCTTCCGCTGGATCTAACATGGGCGGCTGTTGTTTATGGCTCGACCAGCCTGCTCTGCCTAACAGTTGGAAGAATTTACAGACCTAATTTCTGTTATAGCTCAATTGCACACGGAGGTCAGCCAATTTTTTGCAGTCTCAAGAAGTCTAGTCTATTCCCGAGTCCGTATGAACTTTGGCCAGCTCCCAACTACTCAAGGCTATAGCCCACCCATTTTCGTGGCCTTTTTCCTGTTGGAACTTGTTACGCCCGCCTTCATTTTAGCAAGCACTGCATGCTGGCTGTACCATGCCTATTTTTTTGCACACACGAGGCCGCTTCGCAAAGTCTCATTCATTCCTCAACTCCCATGACTAAGCTGACTCCACCCCCCAAGGCCAGAGGCAACCATTTTTGGATGGCCTTTTTCCAAGGGATCTTAACTTACCAAGCCTTCGGTAAGGTTATTTTTGGATGGGTGTGCCATGCTCATTTTTTGCACACACGGAGACCGCCAGAATTTCGCCCATTCTGAGTCCGGCGGACGAACTTGGCCAGCCTCGCCTCGCTTGGTGGCAAGGCTATAGCGCTCGGTTTGACACCTGCTGTTCTTTTTTGCCGCTGGAGCCCCATTAACATGGCGCCTGCCTTGGGCGCTTCCACCCACAGGGTTTTTTCCGCTTGAGCTTGGCTGCTGTGTCCGCCTATTTTTTTTTGGCACATGGAGGCCGCTTGCAAAGTCTCGTCCCATTCCGAGTCCAGCGGAAGAACTTGGCCAGACCCACCCCCCAAGGCTATAGCCCACCCGGGAGCCATATTTTCCTCGCTGAACGAACTTTGGCGCCTGCTCATGGGCGCTTAATTTTGGTCGCAGCTGTGTCCGCGGCCTATTTTTGGCACACCGAGGTCAGCGCAAGAGTTCAGCCTCATTCGAGTCCGCGGATCAATCTTGGCCAGCCCCACTTCTCTGCTATAGCCCACCTGCCTTTTTCCGCTTGGATTTAACTTGGCTTTTTGGGCGTATTTTAGGGCTGATGCCTCATGCCTATTTTAGTTTTCATATTTGGCAACACGGAGGCCGATCGCAAATTCTAGATCCATTCCGAGTCCGGACGGATCTAACTTAAGGTGCCCACCCACTGTGGCTATAGCTCAATTCGCTTTTGTGACCTTTTTTCACTGGATCTAATCTTGGCGACCCGGCCTTCGCAGTTACTTTGCGCTATTTTTTGTGCCAGTTCAAGGCCTATTTTTGCCACACGGAGGCCGCTCGCAATGTCTCGCCCATTCTGAGTCCGGCGGAAGAAGTTGGACAGCCACACCCCACAAGTCTATAGCCCACCCTTTTTTGTGGCCTTTTTCCACTGGATCTAATCCTGATGCCTGGTTTGACGGGTTATTTTTTGGGCACTTGTGCCTGCTGCCTATTTTTGCACACCTGGCGCTCTGCAGAAGTCTAGCCCCATTCCGAGTCCCAGATGCGAATCTCTGGCCAGCCCTACCACCTGGGCTATAGCCCACCTGCCAGGGTCTTTTTCCTCATTGGATTTAACCAGCACTGCCTCTAAGTGATATTTTTTTGGCTGCTGCCTGTTTAATCATTATTTTTTAGCAGAGACCGAGGTCAGCCAGCTTTTGTAAAGTCTGGCCCCATTCGAGTCCTGGCAGACGAACTGGCTGTGGCCCCACCCCCAAGGGTATAGCCCACCTGCTTTTCCGCCTTTTTTCCGCTGGATTAACTTGGCCCACGGGTTTTGGTTATTTTTGGCACTATTGTGCTCATGCCTATTTTTATACACCGAGGCTGCTCATCTAGCCCATTCGAGTCGGAAGAACTTGGCCAGCCCTCAAATTTCTTCAAGGCTATAGCCCACCTGTTGGCCTTTTTCCGCTGGGATTTAATCTTACGCCTGGCTTTGGGTTATTTTGGCACGGCTGCTTTTTTTTGCACACCGAGGCTGCTCAGTCTAGCCTCATTCCGAGTCCCATGACGTAATCCTGGCCAGCCCCACTCAAGGCTATAGCCCAACCACAGGGTCTTTTTCCACTGGACGGGCGCCCTGGCCTGGGTTATTTTAGGCTGTGCCCATGCCTATTTTTTGCACACGGAGACCGATCGAAAGTCTAGACTCCATTCCGAAGTCCGACGGAAACTGGCCCCACCCACTGTGGCTATAGCCCACCTGCTGGACCTTTTTTCCGGCTGACGACCCATGCACCCCTTCAGCAGTTTTTGGTCGCTGTGCTCCAGGCCTATTTTTTGCCACACGCAGGCCGCTCAGAATGTCTGCCTGCACCAGTCCCTGGAAGAACTTGGCCATCCCCACCTCAAGGCTATAGCCCACCCAGGGCCTTTTTCCGCTGGACGCCTGGCTTTGGCGGTTATTTTTGGGCACTACAGTTCATGGCCTATTTTTTTTACACACCGAGGCTGCTCAAGAAAGTTAGCCCCATCTGAGTCCGATGCGAATCACCCCTGCATAGCCAACCTGCAGGGTTTTTCCACTGATTTAACTCAGCCCTGTGTTATTTTTGGCGCATGCCTACTTATTTTTTACGACGGAGGTCAGCTGCAAAGTCTCCCCATTGAGTCCCAGACGAACTTGGCCAGCCTCCCACCCCCAAGGTATAGCCCACCTGCTTTTTCCTGCCTTTTTCCTGATGAACTTATTGTCTGCCTCGTATGTTTTTTTGCTGCTGTGCTCAAGGGTCTATTTTTTACCACACGGAGGCTGCTCAGAATGTCTCACTTATCTCCGAGTCCGGCGGAAGAACTTGCCAGCCCCACTGGCTATAGCCCACCTGCTGGCCTTTTTCCGCTGGACGAACTTGGCGCCCCGGGCTTTGGGCGGTTATTTTTGGGCACGGCTGTGCCCGCGGCCTATTTTTGGCACACCGAGGCCGTTCGCAAAGTCTAGCCCCATTCCGAGTCCGGCGGAAGAACTTGGCCAGCCCCACCCCCCAAGGCTATAGCCCACCCGTTTTTGTGGCATTTTTCCGCTGGATTTAACTTGGCGCCCGGCTTAAAGTTATTTTTGGGCGCGGATGTGCCCGCGGCCTATTTTTGGCACACGGAGGCCGATCGCAAAGTCTAGACCCATTCCGAGTCCGACGGACGAACTTGGCAGGCCCACCCACCAGGGCTATAGCCCACCCGTTTTTGTGACCTTTTTCCGGATTTAATCTTGGCTAATCTGCCTTCAGGCGGTTATTTTGCACAGTTCCTGCTGCTATTTTTTGCCACACGGCGCCATTCGCAATGTCTCGCCCCATTCGAGTCCTCGAAGAACTTGGCCAGCCCTAATTCCCCAAGGCTATAGCCCACCTGCCAGGCTGCCTGGATTAACTTGGCGCCTGGCTTTGTTATTTTGGTCACGGTTGTGCACGCGGCCTATTTTTGGCACACCGAGGCCGTTCGCAAAGTCTAGCCCCATTCCGAGTCCCAAGATATGGCATTATAGCCCACCTGCTTTTTAGGCCTTTTTCCGCTGGATTTAATCCGCCTGCCTTCGGGCGTGGGCGCTGGCTGTTCCACCGCCTATTTTTGGTACACGAGGCCGATCGCAGTCTAGACTCATTCGAGTCCGACGGATTTAACTTGGCAGGCTCCACCCACTGGGCTATAGCCCAATTCCTGCTTTTGTGGACCTTTTTCCGCTGGATTTAACTTGACGACCCGGCCAGGCGTTATTTTGGGCGCTCTGTGCTCAAGGCCTATTTTTGCCACACGGAGGTCAAGCCGCAATGTCGCGCCCCATTCTCCGAGTCCGGGAAGAATCTTGGCCAGCCCCACCCCCTGCTGCTATAGCCCACCTGCCAGGCCTTTTTCCACTGGATTTAACTTGCGCCTGGCTTAAGGGGTTATTTTACACGGGCTGCCCGGGCTCATTTTTTGGCACACGGAGGCCGATCGCAAAGTCTAGACCCATTCCGAGTCCGACGGACGAACTTGGCAGGCCCACCCACCAGGGCTATAGCCCACCCGTTTTTGTGACCTTTTTTCCATTGATTTAACTTGGCGATCTGCCTCGTGGCGTTATTTTGGGCGCTGGCCAGTTCATGCCTATTTTGCCACACGGCGGCCATTCGCAATGTCTCGCCCCATTCTGAGTCCGGCGGAAGAACTTGGCCAGCCCCACCCCCCAAGGCTATAGCCCACCCGCTGTGTCAAGCCTTCCGCTGGATTTAACTTGGCGCCTGGCTTTGGCTATTATTTTGGGCACGGCGCACGCTGGCCCATTTGGCACACCGAGGCCGTCTTCAGAAAGTTCAGCCCCATTCCGAGTCCGCATGCGGATTATAGCCCACAATTCGCTTTTGTGGCCTTTTTCCCGCTGGATCGAACTCAGCCGCCTTCGGGCGGTTATTTTTGGGCTGCTGTCCACCGCCCATTTTTGGTAACACGGAGGTCGATCGCAGTTCTAGACCCATTCCGAGTCCGACTTGGACGAACTTTAAGGTGCCCACCCACCGTGGCTATAGCCCAATTCCTGCTGGACCTTTTTCCGCTGGACGAACTTGACGACCCGGCCTTCGTATGTTATTTTTGCCAAGGTTCAAGGCCTATTTTTTGCCACATCGGCGCTATTCGCAATGTCTCGCCCCATTCTGAGTCCGGAAGAACTTGGCCAGCCCCACCCCCAAGGCTATAGCCCACCTGCTTTTAGGTATTTTCCGCTGATCTAACTTGGCGCCTGGCTTTATGGCTTATTTTTGGCACGGCTGTGCCTGCTGCCTATTTTTTGGCACACCGAGGCCGCTCAGAAGTCTAGCCCCATTCCTGAGTCCCATGGAAGAACTTGGCCAGCCCCACCCCCAAGGCTATAGCCCAATTCTGCTTTTGGGCATTTTTCCCGCTTGATCTAACTTGGCATGCCTGGCTTTGGGCGGTTATTTTGGGGCACGGCTGTGCCCGCGGCCTATTTTTGGCACACCGAGGCCGTTCGCAAAGTCTAGCCCCATTCCGAGTCCGGCGGACGAACTTGGCCAGCCCCACCCCCCAAGGCTATAGCCCACCCGTTTTTGTGGCCTTTTTCCGCTGGACGAACTTGGCGCCCTGGCCTTTGGGGGGTTATTTTTAGGCGCGGATGTGCCCGCGGCCTATTTTTGGCACACGGAGGCCGATCGCAAAGTCTAGACCCATTCCGAGTCCGACGGATTAATCTTGCAGGTGCCCACCCACCTGTGGCTATAGCCCACCTGCTTTGTGGACAGGATCTTTTTCCGGATTTAATCTTGGCGACCCGGCCTTCGGTGATGTTATTTTTTTGGGCCACAGCTGCTGGCCTATTTTTTGCCACACGCGGCCATTCTGAATGTCTCACCTCATTCTGAGTCCTATGGAAGAACTTGGCCAGCCCCACCCCCCAAGTGCTATAGCCCACCTGCTTTGTGGTATTTTTCCGCCGGGATTAACTTCTACGCTGGCTTTACATGTTATTTTTTAGGGCACGGCTGTGCTGCTGCCTATTTTTTTTGGCACACCGAGGCCGTCAAGAAGTCTAGCCCCATCTGAGTCCCAAGGAAGAACTTGGCCAGCCCCACCCCCAAGTGCTATAGCCCACCATTTTTCCACTTACTTCGGCCTGTATGTTATTTTGGCGCTGCCAGCAAGGGCCTATTTTTGCCACACGGCCATATCTGCAATGTCTCATTCTGAGTCCCAGAAGAACTTGGCCAGCCCCACCCCACAAGGCTATAGCCAATCTGCCAGGCTGCTCCGCTGGATAACTTGGCGCCTGGCTTGGCGTTATTTTTGCACTACAGCTCATGCCTCATTTTTTGGCACACCGAGGTCAAGAAAGTTCTAGCCCATTCGAGTCCGGCATGAACATAGCCAGCCCCACCCCAAGGCTATAGCCCACCTGGCGGCCTTTTTTCCGCTGGATCTAACTCAGCGCCTGCCTTCAAGGGCGTTATTTTGGGCGCTGTGTCCATCGCCTATTTTTGATGACGGAGGCCAGCCTGTAAGTCTCGTCCCATTCTGAAGTCCGGGTAGATTTAACTTGGCCAGCCCCACCCCCTAAGGCTATAGCCCACCCGCTTTTTCTCGGCCTTTTTTTCCATTGGATGAACTTAATCACCGGCGTTATTTTTGCTGGCTGTGCCCGCGGCCTATTTTTGCCACATGGAGGCCGCTCGCAATGTCTCACCCCATTCTGAGTCCGGCGGAAGAACTTGGCCAGCCCCACCCCCCAAGGCTATAGCCCACCCGTTTTTGTGGCCTTTTTCCGCTGGACGAACTTGGCGCCCCGGGCTTTGGGCGGTTATTTTTGGGCACGGCTGTGCCCGCGGCCTATTTTTGGCACACCGAGGCCGTTCGCAAAGTCTAGCCCCATTCCGAGTCCGGCATGCGAACTTGGCCAGCCCCACCCCCCAAGGCTATAGCCCACCCGCTTGGGCCTTTTTTCCGCTGGATCTAACCTCAGCGCTGCCTTCGGGCGTTATTTTGGGCCAAGGTGCCCACAGCCTTTATTTTTTATGACGGAGGCCGCAAGTCTCGTCTCCCATTCGAGTCCTGCACGAATCTGGCCGGCCCCACTTTCAAGGCTATAGCCCACCTGCTTGTGGCCTTTTTCCACTGGACTAATCTCTGCCCTGGCCTTTGGGGGTTATTTTAGCGCGATGTGCTCATGCCTATTTTTGGCACAGGAGGCCGATCGCAAAGTTCAGACTCCATTCCGAGTCCTGGATTAACTTGGTGCCCACTCCACTGTGTGGCTATAGCCCACCTGCTTTTAGGGCTTTTTCCGCGGACTAACTCAGCCTGCCTTCGGTGGTTATTTTGGCGCTGGCTGTGCCCACCTTATTTTACCAGACGGGAGGTCAGCCGCAAAGTCTCGGCCCAATTCCCGAGTCCCAGACGAATCCTAGCCCCACCCCCCAAGGCTATAGCCCACCTTTTCCGCCTTTTTTTCCTCACTGGATGAACTTATGACCCGGTTGCTGGCGGTTATTTTGGGCACGTTGTGCAAGGGCCTATTTTTGCCACATGGAGGCCGCTCGCAATGTCTCACCCCATTCTGAGTCCGGCGGAAGAACTTGGCAAGCCCCACCCCCCAAGGCTATAGCCCACCAAGCTTTTCTCGTCTTTTTCCACAGATCTAATCTTGGCATGCCTGGCTTTGGGCTGTTATTTTGGGACGGCTGAGTCCATGCCTATTTTTGGCACACCGAGGGTGTTCAAGTCTCAGCCCCATTCCAGTCCCAAGATGTAATCTTGGCCAGCCCCACTCTAAGGCTATAGCCCACCTGCTAGGCCTTTTTTCCGCTGGATCTTAACTCAGCCTGCCTGGGCGGTTATTTTTTGCGCACAGCCCACTGCCATTTTTGGCGACGGAGGCCGCTCAAAGTCTCTGCCCCATTCCGAGTCCATGGATTTAACTCTGGCCAGCCCCACCCCCTGCTGGCTATAGCCCACCTGCTTTTGTGGCCTTTTTCCGCAGAACGAATCTTGAGCTGCCTTCGGGTCATATTTTGGGCGCGGGTTTGCCAACGGCCTTTTTTTGGTATATGGAGGCCGCTCGCAAAGTCTCCTCCCATTCCAAGTCCGGCGGACGAACTTTGCCGACCCAACCCCACAAGGCTATAGCCCACCTGCCAGGCATTTTTCCGCCGACTAACTTGGCGCCTTTCTTTTCGGGCTATTATTTTTACAAGCTATGCTGCCTAATTTTGCCACACGGAGGTCAGCCAAAGGCTCGCCTATTCTGAGTCCGGGCGGATTTAATCTGGCCAGCCCCACCCCCCAAGGCTATAGCCCACCCGCTTTTGTGGTCTTTTTTCCGCTTGATTTAACTTGGCGCCTGGCTGTTATTTTTGGGCACGGTTGTGCACGCGGCCTATTTTTGGCACACCGAGGCCGTTCGCAAAGTCTAGCCCCATTCCGAGTCCGGCATGCGAAGGCTATAGCCCACCCGTTTTTGTGGCCTTTTTCCGCTGGACGAACTCAGCGCCCCGGCCTTCGGGCGGTTATTTTGGGCCAAGCCCACCGCCTATTTTTGGCGCACGGAGGCAGCCTCAAAGTCTCGGTTCCCCATTCGAGTCCGGGTGGATTTAACTTGGCCAGCCCCACCCCTAAGGCTATAGCCCACCTGCTTAGGCCTTTTTTCCGCAGAACTAACTTGAGCTGCTATTCGGGTCATTTTGGGCGCTTTGCCTGCCTTTTTTTTGGTACATGGAGGCTGCTGCAGTCTGCCCCATTCCAAGTCCGGGCGGACGAATCCTGGCCGACTTTACCCTCAAGTCTGCTTTTTCACCTGCCAGGTATTTTTCCGCCGATTTAACTTGGCGCCTTCGGGCTATTATTAAGGCGCCATGCCTGCTGCCTAATTTTGCCACACGAGGCCGCAGTGCTCGCCTCTATCTGAGTCCCATGGATTAACTTGGCCAGCCCCACCCCTGGCTATAGCCCAATCTGCTGTAGGTCTTTTTCCGCTGGATTTAACTTGGCGCCTGTTTGGGCGGTTATTTTGGGGACGGCTGAGCCCGCTGCCTATTTTTACACACCGAGGTGTCGCTCGCAAGTTCAGCCCCATTCTGAGTCCGCTGAATCCTGGCCAGCCCCACCTCAAGGCTATAGCCCACCTGCAGGGCCTTTTTCCTGCTGGATCTAACTCAGCGCCTGCCTGGGCGGTTATTTTTGGGCGCCAAGCAGCCCACTGCCTATTTTTATGCAGACGGAGGCCGCCGCAGTCTCTCGGCCCCATTCCGAGTCCGGCAGACTAATCTTGGCCAGCCTTAATTTCAAAGCTATAGCCCACCTGCCAGGGTTTTTTTCCGCTGGTCTCATGCTTCGCCCCGCCTGGCGGTTATTTTAAGCTGCTGTGCCTGTGGCCTATTTTTTGGCACACGAGGTCTGCAGCCTTCTAATCCGAGTCCGCGTGGATTTAATCTTGGCCAGCCCCACCCCCAAGGCTATAGCCCACCCATTTGCAGTGGCCTTTTTCCGCAGAACTAATCTTGAGCGTTATTTCGGTTTATTGGCACGGGTTTGCCCGGGCCTTTTTTGGTACATGGAGGCCGCAGAAGTCTCTGGCCCAATTCCAAGTCCGGACGAATTGGCCTTTACCCTCAAGGCTATAGCCCACCTGCTTTGGGCCTTTTTCCCGGATTTGTCTATCTGGCGCTTTGGCTCAAGAGCGCTGGTATGCCCATGGCCTATTTTTTGCCACACGGAGGTTCAAAGGCTCGCCTATTCGAGTCCATCGGACGAACTTGGCCAGCCCCACCCCCCAAGGCTATAGCCAACCCGTTTTTGTGTCCTTTTTCCGCTGGACGAACTTAGTGTCCCGGCCATCGGGCGGTTATTTTTTGGCGCGGCTGTGCCCGCGGCCTATTTTTGGCACACGGAGGCCACTCGCAATGTCTCGCCCCATTCCGAGTCCGGCGGATGAACTTGGCCAGCCCCACCCCCCAAGGCTATAGCCCACCCGTGTTTGTGGCCTTTTTCCTGGATCTAACTTTGGCGCCTGGCCTTGGTATTTTTAGCTACCAGCCCGTGTTCTTAATTTTTGCACGTGACCACTCGCAAAGTCTCGCCCCATTCCGAGTCCCGTGGACGAATTGGGCCATCCCCACCCCCAAAGGCTATAGCCCACCTGCTTAGGCCTTTTTCACGGACTTAACTTGAGCGCTATTTTCGGGCTTATTTTTGGGCGCGGGTTTGCCAACGGCCTTTTTTTGGTATATGGAGGCCGCTCGCAAAGTCTCCTCCCATTCCAAGTCCGGCGGACGAACTTGTCCGACTACCCTCGGCTATAGCCCAATTGCTTTTTAGGCTTCCGGCCGGACTGGATTTAACTTGGCGCTTTGGCCTCGGGCGAAATATTTTTGCAAGCACATGCTGCCTATTTTTGGCACACGGATGCCGCTCGCAATGTCTCGCCCCATTCCGAGTCCGGCGGACGAACTTGGCCAGCCCCACCCCCCAAGGCTATAGCCCACTCGTTTTTGTGGCCTTTTTCCACTAGACGAACATGGCGGCCCGGTGTTCGGACAGTTATTTTTGCGCACGGCTGTGCCCGCGGCCTATTTTTGGCACACGGAGGCCGCTTGCAAAGTCTCGTTCCATTCCAAGTCCGGCGGACGAACTTGACCGACCCCACCCCTCAAGGCTATAGCCCACCCGTTTTTGTGGCCTTTTTCCGCTGAACGAACTTGGTGCCCCGGCCTTCGGGCTGTTATTTTTGCGGACGGCTGAGCCCGCGGCCTATTTTTGGCACACCGAGGCCGTTCGCAAAGTCTAGCCCCATTCTGAGTCCGTCATGCGAACTTGGCCAGCCCCACCCCCCAAGGCTATAGTCCACCTGCCAGGCCTTTTTTCCCGCTGACGAAACTCAGCCTGCCTTCGGAGGTTATTTTGGCGCTGCAGATCCAAGCTGCCTATTTTTTGGCACACGGAGGCTGCGCTCACAAAGTCTTGCCTCATTCCAGTCCGCGATCAATCTTGGCCAGCCCCACTTCTAAGGCTATAGCCCACTGCTTTTTGTGGGCCTTTTTTCCACTAGACTTTAACATGGCGGCCCGTGTTCGGACAGTTATTTTTAAGACGGCTGTGCCATGCTCTATTTTTGGCACACGGAGGTCGCCAAAGTCTTCGTTTCCATTCCAAGTCCGGCTGGACGAACTTGACCTGACTCCCACTCCTCAAGGCTATAGCCCACCTGCTGGCCTTTTTCCACGAACGATTTGGTGCCTGCCTTCGGGTTATTTTTGGTGTGCACAGTTCGCTGTCTATTTTTTGGCACACGCCGCAGATAGTCTCGCCCATTCTCCCATGGATTGGCCAGCCCCACCCCATTTCTATGGCCAACCTGCTTTCAGGTGGCCTTTTTCCGGCTTGGATCTAACTTGCCTTCAGGTGAAGAGCTTTTACAGATCCTGGGCGGCCTATTTTTTGGCACATGGAGGCTGTTTCACAAAGTCTTGCCCCATTCCGAGTCCCATGGATTTAACTTGGCACAGCCCCACCCCCAAGGCTTCACCCGGGCCAGGGCTTTTTCCGCTGGAGGAATTTGGTTCTTGGTTTCTCCTGGCCTATTTTTGCACACTTGAGGCCACTCGCAAAGTCTCGCCCCATTCCGAAATCAAGCGGACGAACTTGGCCAGCCCCACTTTCAAGGCAATAGCCCACCTGCTTTTGGCCTTTTTCCTCTGGATTTAACTTTGCCTGCCTTTTTATTTTTAAGGCTGGCTGTTGGCCTATTTTTTGCAAATGGAGTTCGCCAAGAAGTCTCGTCTCTAATCCGAAGTCTGGTGGACTAATCCAGGCCAAATTTAACCCCCCAAGTGCATAGCCCCTCTGCTTTATGGCCTTTTTCACGGATGAACTTGGCTGCCTTCGGCAGTCATTTTTTTATGAACTCATGGGCCTTTATTTTACATGGAGGCCGCCGCAAGTCTCATCCTATAACGAAGTCCGACGGACTTCTGGCCAGCCCACCCCAAGGTATAGCCCACCTGGGCCTTTTTTTTCCACGGACGACTTACGCCTCTGCCTTCGGCATTTTGCTGCCAGCCATGGCCTATTTTTGTCACACCTGAGACCGGGCCGCAAAGCCTCGTCTCCATTCCGAGTCCGGATTAAACCAGGCCAGCCCCACCTGGCCAAGGCTAAAGCCCACCTGCAGGGCCTTTTCCGCTGGACTAATCCCATGCCTGCCTTCGGAGGTACTTTACGGCTGTGCCAGCATGCCTATTTTTTTCAGACGGAGGCCGTCAGTAAAGTCTCTGCCCCATTCTGAACAAGCGATTTAACTTTGCCAAATCCCACCCCCAGCTTTATAGGCCACCTGCTTTGTGGCTATTTTCCGCCGACGAACTTGGCGCCTGCCTCGGGTGGTTATTTTGGTACGGCTGCCCGGCTCTATTTGTACACTGAGGTCAGCAGTGTCTCGCCTATTCTGACCTCGATGGATCAACTGCCTGCCTCAATTTCCCCCAAGGCTATAGTCCACCATTTGGGGCTATTTTCCGCTTGAATCATTACGCCTGCCTTCGGCTGTTATTTTTTAAGGTTGTGCCTGCTTGCCTATTTTTGCACACGGAGACCGCCAAAGCTCGTTCTCCCCATTCCGAGTCCGGTTGGACAACCAGGGCCAGCCCCACTTCAAGCAAGCTAAAGCCCACCTGCTTTCAGGGTTTTTCCATGGACTAATTGGCGCCTGCCTTGGAGGTAATTTGGCACGGCTGTGCTCTGCTTTTTTTCAGACACGGAGGCCGCCGCAGTCTCGCCCCATTCCGAGTCAAGCCGGACGAACTTGGCTCAGCCCTAATTCAAGCACATAGCCCACCCGCGGCCTTTTTCCGCCGACTAACTTGGCGCCTGCCTGGTGTTATTTTTAAAAGGTGCAGCCTGTGGCCTATTTTTGGCAAACGGAGTCTGCTCGCAAAGTCTCGTCCCAATCCAAGTCCGGTGGACGAACTAGGCCAGCCCAACCCCCCAAGGCTATAGCCCACCTGTTTTTGTGGCCTTTTTCTGCTGGATGAACTTGGCGCCTGCCTCAAGGCAGTCATTTTTGCGCAATTGCTAGCTCATGCCTAGTTTTAGCCATGGAGGCCAAAAGTCTCATCCCATTCAGTCCCATGGATGACTGGCCAGCCCACCCCAAGTATAGCCCACCTGCCAGGCCTTTTTCCGCTGGGACGATTTAACTTGGCATGCCTGCCTTCGGGCGGTTATTTTACATGGCTCACGCCTATTTTTTTGAGACGGAGGTCAGCCAGAAATCTCGGCCCCATTCCGAGTCCGGGCAGATTAATCCTGGCCAGCCCCACCCCCTGCTATAGCCCACCCACAGGGTCCTGCTTCCATTGGATTTAACCTGGCCAGCCCCCACCCCCAAGGCTAGCCCACCTGCTTTTGTGGCTTTTTCCATGGATGAATCTTATGCCCTGCCTCAGCGGCCTATTTTTTGGCACATTACTGAGGTCAGCTGCAAAGTCTCGCCTATCACAATCCGGGATCTAATCTTGGCCACAATTTCTCAAGGCTATAGCCCACCTGCTTTGTGCCCTTTTTTCCGCTGACGATCTTCGCCCAAAATCTTTATTTTGATCGCCATTTTGCCAAGGCCTATTTTTTGGCACACATGGTGGCCGCATAGTCTTGCCCCATTCCTCCTCATGGACGAATCTTGGCCAGCCCCACCCCAAGGCTATGGCCAACCCACAGGTTTTTCCGCTGGATCTAACTTGGCGCCCGGGCCTTCAGTGGTTATTTTGCGCGGCTGTGCCCTCAAGGGCCCTTTGGGACACCGAGGCCGCACAGTCACGCCCATTCTGACCTCGGATCTTAACCTGGGCCAGCCCCACCCCCAAGGCTATAGCCCACCTGCTTAGGGCCTTTTTCCGTTGATCTAATTTGGCGCCCAGCTCTAGCTCAATGGGCGGTTATTTTGACGCCAAGCCCGCTGTGCCTATTTTTTTGGCACAAGCAGGCCTCAATATCTCACCCCATTCCGAGCTCCGGATCGAATCTTGGCATAAGCCCCACCCCTGCTACAAAGCCCACCTGCCAGGGCCTTTTTTCTCAGGGATCTAACTTGGCGCCTGGGAGGTAATTTTGGTACGACGTGTCTGCTGCCTGTCCATTTTTTCAGACATTTGAGGCTGCCTGCAAAGTCTCTGGGCCCCATTCCAGTCAAACGGATTTTAACATGGCTAGCCCCACCCCAAGACTATAGCCTCACCTGCTTTAGGGTCCTTTTTCCTCACTGGACAAACTTGGCCCTGCCGGTGTTATTTTTGGGCTGGCCAGGTCTGGGTCTATTTGTAAACGGAGTCCGGCCAAAGTCTCGTCTCTAACTGAGTCCGTGGGATTTAGAACCAGGCCAGCCTGTCCCCCAAGGCTATAGCCCACCTTTTCAGGCCATTTTCCGCGGACGATCCTGGCGCCTGCCTGTAAGGTTATTTTTTATCATGGCCAGCCTGCTATTTTTGGCACACGGAGATCATGCACACACCTCGCCCATTCCCGAGTCCCATGATTTTCTCTGTATTCCCACCCCCAAGGCTATAGCCCACCCTTTGTGGCGTTTCCACTCGACCAATCTTGCCCCGCCTGGTGGTTATTTTGGTCGTAAGCTGTGCCCACGTGCCTATTTTTTGCACACGGAGGCCTGGAGTCTCGTCCCATTGCAGTCCGGCGGATGATTAACTTGTCCAGCCCCACCCCCCAAGCTCCATAGTCCACCAAGCAGGGCCTTTTTCCGGTTGATTTGAATCAACTTGCACCCCGGCCTGGGTGTTTTTTAAGCTGCGCCTGGGCTGCCTTATTTTTGGCACACGGAGGCCACTCGCAAAATCTCGTCCCATTCCGCGTCCGGCGGATGAACTTGGCCAGCACCACCCCCCAAGGCTATAGCGCACCTGCTAGGGCCTTTTTTCCGCAGGACTAACTTGGCGCCCGGCTCGGGTTATTTTTGGGCGTGCTGTGCCCGCGGCCTATTTTTGGCACAAGGAGGCGCCGAGTCTCGGCCACCTGAGTCCATGGCGGACTTTGGCCAGCCCCACCCCCAAGGCCATAGCCCACCTGCTTGGTGGCATTTTTCATGCCCGCAGGATTTAACTTGGCGCTGCCTGGTTGTTATTTTTTATGCTGCTGTTCCTCTGGCCTATTTTTTGCACACGGAGGCTGCCTCGAAAGTTCATCCCATTATGGTCCGGGCGGATTTAACTTGGCAGCACCACCCCTGGCTATAGCCCACCTGCCAGGCCTTTTTTCCAGCAGGATTTAACTTGGCCCTGCCTCACTGGCATTATTTTTGGTCGCGCTCTGCCCATGGCCTATTTTTGCATAATGGAGACTGCCGAAAGTCTCGGCCTCATTCCCGCTGGATTTACTCTTGTTTCATGCGCCTCACGGGCTACAGATTTTGGCGGCGAGGTATGTCCGCGCCTATTTTTACACACGGAGGTCAGCTGCAGTCTCACCCCATTCCGAGTCCGGGCGGATGAACTTGGCTAGCCCCACCCCTAAGGCTATAGCCCACCAGCCAGGTCTTTTTCCACTTGGACGAACTTGGCGCCTTCGGGTGGTTATTTTTGGTGCCAAGGCCGCCCATTTTTTTTGCATTACGATGCCGCCAGAAGTCTCGTTTAATTCGAAGTCCTGCTGACGGTTATTAGCCCCAGCGTTGCAAGTGCTATAGCCCACCCATTTTGTGCCTTTTTTCCGCTTGGACAAACTTGCTGCCTCATTTGGTGGGAGTTATTTTACACAGTTCATGCCTATTTTTTGCATTACAGTGAGGTCACCGTAGAAGTCTCGCTCCCATTCCAAGTCCCATGGATTTAACTGGCCAGCCCCACCCCCAAGGCTATAGCCCACCTTTTTTTTTCAGGGCCTTTTTTCCGCTGGATTTAACTTGGCGCTACCGAGATCGGGCGGTTATTTTTCACAGGCTGCTCTCGTGGGCCTATTTTTTGCACACTGGAGGTCGCTTTTGCAAAGTCTCGCCCATCCGAAGTCCCGGACGAAGCTTGGCCAGCCCTAATTTCCCCCAATGCTATAGCCTTTCACCTTTTTTGTATCCTTTTTTCCACTGGATTTAACTTGCATCCCGCTGGGCGGTTATTTTTAAGCGCTATAAGATCATGTGGCATATTTTTTTACGGACGGAGGCCGCTGCAGTCTCGACCCATTCCGAGTCCCGGGACGGGATCTATCATGGCCAGCACCAATTTCTCAAGGCTATAGCCCACCCTGGGTCGGCTGGCTTTTTCCTAGGGATTTATCCATGCCTGCGCTACGGCCTAGAAGCGGAGTCTATTTTAGTAAACGGAGGTCCGCTTGCAAAGTCTCGTCTGCCCCGAGTCCGGGCGGATGACAATGGAGCAGTCTCACATTCCCACTTCAAGGCTATGCCCACCTGCTTGTGGCCTTTTTCCGCTGGATCGACTTGCGGCCCCCGCCTGGCGGCATATTTTTTGCTGCCAGCCCAAGGCCTATTTTTTATACAAGACCGAGTCAGCTGCGCAGTCTCTGCCTCGATTCTCGAGTCCATGGACGAACTTGGCTAGGTGCCCAACCCTGCTATAGCCCACCTGCTTGCGGGCCTTTTTCACTGGATTTAACTTGTTTCAGTTCGTGTTATTTTAAGCGCTACTGTGCCTGCTGCCTATTTTTTTGCACATTTGGAGGCCGCTGAAGTCTTCACGTATTCCGCTGGATTTAATTTATGCCTATCAAGGGTTATTTTGGGCTGGATGTGCTCAAGGCCTATTTTGGTACTTCCTGGAGGCCGCCAGAAGCCTCACCTCATTCTGAGTCCGGGCGGATTTACCTTGGCCAGCCTCAATTTCTGTATTATAGCCCACCTGTTTTTGTGGCCTTTTTTTTCTCTCTCATTGGATTTCCAATCTCTAAGCTCATGTTTGGCTGCTATTTTTGGGTTGGTCATGTCGATGCCCATTTTTTTACACACTGAGGCTGCACGCAAAGTCTCTGCCCATCTTCCGAGTCCGGCTGATCTAACTTGGCCCGCCTCCCACCGCCCAAGGCTATAGCCCACCCATTTTGTATTTTTTCTGCTGGACGCATGCCTGCCTGGGCGGTTATTTTTGCTGCTGCCAGCTCAAGGCCTATTTTTACATTGACTGAGGTTGCTTCCGTGAAGTCTGGGTTCATTCCGAGTCCGGGCGGATCTAACTGGCAAGCTCCCACCCCAAGGCTATAGCCCACCTGCTTTTTAGGCCTTTTTCCCGCTGGACGAACTTGGCGCCCGGGCTCGGAAGGTTGGCGGGCGTGGCTGTGCCTGGCACTTGATTTTAAGCACACACGAGGCTGCTCGTGAAAGTTTCGCCCCATTCCAGTCTCAAGGGATTGAACTTGGCTGCACTTACCCCCAAGGCTATAGCCCACCTTTTTTGTGGCCTTTTTCCCATGGGACGAATCTCGGTGATCCCGCTCTCGACAGAGGACACGGAGGCCGCCTCGCAAAGTCTCGACTATTCAGTCCTGACGAATCTCACAAGATTACCCCTGGGCTATAGCTTCACCCGTTTTTCCGCCTTTTTTCCAGGGATTTAACTACGCCTGCCTTGGCCTGGTAGCTGGCCGATTTTACACGGACGCTGCTTCTGCAAAGTCTCGTCTCGATTCGGTCCGGGACGAACCTGCAAGCCCCACTTCTAAGGATAGAGTCACCTGCTTGTGGCTTTTTATGCCGATTTAACTTGGCGCCCCAGCTCTTCGGGCGGGTTATGGGTTTACGAGACACGAGGCTGCTTTGCAAAGTTCGGCCCACCCGAAGTCCGGCTGGACGAATCCTATGTAAGTTTTCCAACTCTGCTATAATTGCCAGGGTTTTCCGCTGGATCTAACTTGGCTCTCGGCCTTTCAGATGGTTATTTTTGGTGAATATGCTCAAGTGTCATTTGTTTTTTTACAGACGCTGGAGGTCAGCCGCAAAGTCTTCGCCTAAATCCGAGTCCGGCGGGATTTGAACTTGGCCAGCCTCACCACCAAGGCTATAGCCCACCTGCTTTTGTGGCCTTTTTTCCGCTGACGTAACTTGGCGTCTCCTGCCTTCAGAGGTTATTTTTGGGTGCAGTCAGGCTCATGGCTCATTTTTTGTGGAAATTACTGAGGCCACTCGGGCAAAATCTCGCCCCATTTCAAGTCCCAAGTGGAACTTGGCCAGCCCCACCCCTGCCATAGCTCACCCATTTTGTGGCCTTTTTCCGCTGGATCGCATCCTGGCGCCTGGCCCTTCGAGGTGTTGTTTGGGCGTGATTGCGTTCAGAGTTGATTTTATAATACGAGGCTGTTTGTGTCTTCGGCTTATCTCCGAGTCCCCGCATTTGAACTTGGCCAGCGCTAATTTCAAGGCTATAGCCCACCTTTTTTGTGTGGGCCTTTTTCCATGGATTTGCCCCATGCCTGGAGATCGGGATATATTTTTCGGGCTGGCGGTAGCCTGGGTGGCTCGCTTTACATGGAGGCCGCCGCAAAGGTTCGGCCGATTCCCAGTCCGCGGACGAAGCCAGCCAGCTCCCACTTCTAATGCTATAGCCCACCCTTGCGGGCCTTTTTTCCGCTGGACGACCATCCTGCTCAAGGAAGAGTTTTGGGCGCTGTGGTGATCAAGGCATATTTCTGGTACATTGAGGCCGCCGCCAGAAGTCTCGACCATTCTGAGTCCTAAGGGATCTAACTTGGCCAGCACCACCCCCAAGGCTATAGCTCACCTGTTTTTCTCTCATTTTTTTTCCAGGGATTTATCTTATGCCTTTGGGCTTTCGGCCGCAGAGATGCCTATTTTAGAACACGGAGGTCATGCAAAGTCTCTTCATTCCGAAGTCCGCGGACTAATCCTGACGTTCCCACCCCTGCTATAGCCAATCTGGTTGCGGGCCTTTTTTCCTGGATTTAACTTGGCGCTTCCGCCTTCGGCGGTTATTGGCCAAGCAAAACGCGGCCTGGTTTTTGTACACTGAAGCCGCTGCAGTCTCGTCTGATCGAAGTCCGGGATCGAATCCCACAGCCCCACCCCCCAAGGACAGAGCCTAATCTGCTTTTTTGTGGCCTTTTTCCGCTGGATTTAACTTACGCCCCCAGCCTTTCGTAAGGGTTAGGCCCTATTTTTAGCACACCTTGAGGTCAGCTGCAGTCTCGCCCCATTCGAGTCCGCGGATTGTAATCCTGGCTGTGCCCTACCCCCTCAAAAGTTATAGCCCACCTGTTGTGGCCTTTTTCCGCTGAATCCTGGCGCCCGCCCTGTATGGTGGCTTTTTATGAGCTGCGTCTGCTGCCTAGCTTTGAATGGAGGTTGCTCAAACCCGCCCAAATCCCAGTCCGGCGGATCTAATCCTGGCCAGCCCCACCACCGCTATAGCCCACCCTGCTTTTTGTGGCCTTTTTCCTGGCTGGATCTAATCCTATTGCCCCGGCTCAGAGGTTACTTTGGCAACAGAAAGCAGGAAAGGCTATGGAATGATTAACCTAGCACACGTAACTGGAACGAAGCACAATGAT
>JAUJEN010000307.1:0-24816 GCA_030448925.1 Citrus cavaleriei
CTAGAAGTTACGTATTGCTAAGGTTAATCTGATTCTGTTTTCTACCTGCAGCACCTGTGTGAATATAGCTCATGGCAATGTCATATTCAAAAATAACCGCCCAAGGCCGAGGCGCCCAAGTTCGGCTCACAATGAAAAAGGCTACAAAAACGGTGGCTATAGCTCAAATGGATCGCTAATCACTCACTGGACCTTGAATACCGTAAGACTTCATGAGGGCCTGTGCTGGTGTAGGCTGCCGGCAAAGCTGCTGCCTCAAAAATAATTGCCTCAAGGTCACGCCAAACACCCAGCGAAAAGGCCACAAAAACGGTGGGCTAGCCCTAGGGGTGGGCTACCACTCTGGCCTGGCCGGACCAATGCAGCGAAGCCTTTGGGAGGGGCCTTCAAAGCAAAAGAACCACAAAGCTGCCTTGTAAATAACTGCCAAGGACGGCCCCAAATTGCCTGGAATGAAAAATTCACACAAAAACGGGGTTATAGCTCTGGGTGGGGTTATTTACTTTTGTCTCACGGACTAATGTTAAGTAGATTTTTGCCAGGGGCCTCGTGTGTTAAAATAGGTCATGTCAAAGTCATACTTAAAAATAATCACCAAGGGTCACAGTTCACCAAAATGAAAAAGGCTACAAAAAACGCAGCGGGCTATAGCCTTAGTGTGGGCATTAACTGGTTCGCCGTCTCTAATGCCGCGAGACTTTTCGAGGCCCAGAAGAAACAGGACGCGGACAAAGCTGCCACTAAAATAACTGCTCAAGGTCAGCGCCCAATTTCGCCCCGCGGAAAATGCCAGCAAAACGGGTGGCTATAGCTCAAAGGCTGGTCACTCTCGCCCGCTGACTCGAATGCCGCGACTTTGCTAGGGCCTCAAAGTGAAGAGTAGCCGTGCACGTTGCAGCCCAAAATAACCGGCCAAGGCCGAGGCGCCAAGTTCGCCCAGCGGAAAAGGCCACAAAACGCGGCTACAGGCCGGGCGGATCACACCCTCGTCTCACGACTCGAATACTGCAAGACTTCATGAGGGGCCTGCAGTTAACAGGTCATGGGCAGCTGCCTAAAATAACTGCCCAAGGCTTTTCCAAGCCAAGTTCGGCCCAGCGAAATAAAACGGGTGGGTTATAGCCCTAGGGGTGGGCTAACACTGACCACCGATCAAATGCGAAGCTCAGAGGGGCCTTCAGCAAAATAGTCCGGCGCAAAGCTGCCCTAAAATAACCGGGTCAAGGACGGGCTCCCAAATTGCCCAGCCGAAAACTACACAAAAACGGTACAGCTCTTGGGGGGTTGGCCCACTTGTCTGGGCTTCTGGAGCCCAAATGTTATGCAGATCTTTAGGGGCCCGCAGCCAAAATAGGTCATGTCAAAGCCGCTACCAAAATAACCGCCCGGCGCGTGGTCAGCTTGTGTTCGGCCCAGCCGGAAAGGCCACAAAACGGGTGGGTTATACTAAAGGGCAGGCCAACTTCGCTCACGGCCCTGAATGCCGCGATTCTTTCGAAATGTGCCAACAGGACGCGGACAAAGCCGCGCCCAAAAATAACTGCCCGAAGGCCGGGGCTGTAACTTCGTCATTCTGGTGGAAAAATGCCACAAAACGTGGCGGCTATATAACCTTGGGGGTAGCCGCCAACATCGCCCGCTGCACTCGAATGCCGCGAGACTTTACGAGGGCCTCAGAAGCAAAATAGGCCGCGGCAAAGCCGAGCCCAAAAATAACCGCCAAAGGTCACGCCAGTTCATCCAGCCGGAAAAATAATAAAACGGGTGGGCTATAGCTCTTAAAGGGCCGGGCAATCCCCGTCCGCCGGACTTTTAATGCCGCGAGATTCTTGACAGGGGTGTCCGTGGTGCCAGGCCAGGTCGCGGCAAAGCGCCAAAATAACCGCTCAAGCGTCAAGTTCGGCCCAGCGAAAATACAAAACGGGTGGGGCTTATAGCTCAGCGGGTTATTCACTGGTCACGACCAGAAATGCGGTCTTGTGGAGGGGCCTCTCAGACAAAGGCCGCGGACAAAGCCGCGCCCCAAAATAACCGCCCGAAGGACGGGCCCCACCAGCAGAAAAAAAAAGGACACAAAACGGGTGGGTTATGCCTGGGGTGGTTGGCTGATTGGTCTACCGGACTCGAATGCCGCGAGATTTCGCGTAGGGCTCAGTAAGAAAAATTGCCACGGGCAATGCCGTGCTAAAATAACCACCATGCCGAGGGCGCCAAGTTCTACCAGCGTAAAAAGGCCACAAAACCGGGTGGGATATAGCGTGGGGGGTGGGATCACAACATCGGGTTCGCCGGACTCGGAATGCCGAAGACTTCGCGAGGCCTCCTGCAGTTAGTGGCTGTCGCGGGGCAAAGCCGCGCCCAAAAGCAATCATTTCGCGCCGGGGCGCCAAGTTCGCCCAGCGGAAAAGGCCACAAAACGGGCGGTTATAGCCTTTGGGGCGGGTACATCTCGTCAGCCGGACTCGAATGCCGCGACTTTGCGTAGGCCTGTAGTTAGAACAGGGTCAAGGGCAAAGCCGCTATCAAAATAACCGGCCAAGCCCGGGAAGTAAAGTTCCAGCTTAAAAGGCTAATAAAACCGGTGGCTATAGCCTGGGTGGGTTGGCCCACTTCTTCCGGGCTGGTTTCGAAATGCCGCGACTTTTGTAGGGCCTCCGCGGTACCGTGTAATAGGATAATGGGCAAAGCCGCACTCAAAAATAACCGCCTGGGCGTCAAGTTCAGCAAAAAAGCGCCGCAAAACGGTGGGGTTAGCAGCTTTGGGTATGGCTAATCTCGTCTACCGGACTGAACAGCGAGACTTTTCAGGGGCCTGTAAGCAAGCAGGACGCGACAAAGTCGTCAAAATAATCGCTCAAGGCCGGGCGCCAAGTTCGTCTAGCGAAACGCCACAAAACGGGCTATAACTTTGGGTGGGGCCGGGCCCACATCGTCTACTGACCTGAATGCCGCGAGATTTTACTAGGCCTTCAGAAGGGGGCTAGGCCACAAGCAAAGCCGAGTTTCAAAATAAACCGGCCAGGTCGGCGCTAAACGATCAGCGAAAGGCCAAAACGGTGGGCTATAGCCTTGTGGGTTGGCAACTGTCCACGTGACTCCCAATGCCGCGAGACGCCACGTAGGGTGTCCAGGTGTTAAAATAGGTCAAGGCAAAAGCCGCTTAAAATAACCGGCCAAGGTCAGCGCCAAGTTCGCCCAGCGGAAAGGCCACAAAACGGTGGCTATAGCCTTAAAGGGGTTGGCCCACTCCGTCTGGCCGGACTCGAAATGCCGCGTAGTCATTGTGAGGTCAGACAAAATAGGTTGCCACAAGCTGCCCCAAAATAATAACCGCCCGGGCGACGGGCCCCCAAATTGCCCAGTGAAAAAGTGACACAAAACGGTGGGTTATGGCCTCAAAGTGGTTGGTCGGATTTCGCCCGCCGGGACCGGAATGTCGCGGAGAGACTTTGCGAGGGGCCTCTGCAGGCGGGAAAATAGGCTACGGGCAATGCCGTACAAAAATAACCGCCAAGGCCGTAGGCGCCCACTGGGCTCAGCGAAAGGCCACAAAACGAAAGTGGGCTATGTTTTGGGGGTGGACTGGCCAATCTCGTCTGCTGACCCGGAATGCAAGACTTCGCGAGGCCTCCGGTGGTGCCGGGGCCAGGCCGCAAAAGCCGCTCAAAATAATCAGTTCTAAGGCCGGGCGCCAAGTTCGCCCAGCGGAAAAGCGCTAAAAACGGTATGGCAGTTTGGGGGGTGGGCAGGCCAACTTCGCCAGCCGACTGGAATGCGCGCAGATTCTGCGTAGGCCTGCAGCGAAGCCAGACCGCGGCAAAGCCGCCGCCTAAAAATAACCGGGCCTGGTCAAGGTGTCGCCCAGCGGAAAGGCCACAAAACGGGTGGCTATAGCCTGGGGTGGTTGGTTAACTTTTCCGGCTGGCTCGAATGCCGCGATGCCTCGCGTAGGGGCCTTCAGGTACTGGGGTAATAGGAGCCAAAAGCCGGTATTCCAAAATAACCGCCCGGGTACGAGGGGCGCCAAGTTCATCCAGCGGAAAAAGGCTACAAAACGGTGGGCGTAGCCTGGGGTGGGCTGCCAACTGGCCCCGCCGGACTCGAATGCCGCGAGACTTTTCGGTGGCCTGTGGTGTTGAACAGGACGCCGGACAAAGCTGCCGCCTAAATAAACTGCCCGGCGTCGGGTGCTGTTCAATCACGGAAAACGCCATAAAACGGTATTATAACTTTGGGGGTACGCTACCGTCCGCCGGACTCGAATGCCGCGAGATTTCACGAGGGGCCCCGAACAAAAAATAACCGCCCAAAGCCGGGCGCCGTTCATCCAGTGCGGCCATTAAAAACGGGTGGGCTATAGCCTTGGGGTGGTTAACCGGGTCTGCCGGACCGAATGCCGCGAGACTACGGTAGGGGTGTCCGTAAAGTTAAATAGGCCGCGCAAAGCCGCGCTTTAAAATAACCGCCCAAGGCCGGGCGCCAAGTTCGCCCAGCAGAAAAAGGGACACAAAACGGGCGGGTTATAGCCTTGGGGGTGGGTTGGCCGATGGTTCGACCGTCTGACCGAATGCCGCGAGACTTAAGTAGGGCCTCCGCAGGCGTGAATATAGCCTCGGCGGGCAATGCCGTTTAAAATAACCGCCAAGGCCGAGGCGCCAAGTTCGTTCCCAAATGCGAAAAGGCCACAAAAACGGGTGGGCTATAGCCTTGGGGGTGGACTGGCCAACCGCGGCCGTCTGACTTTAATACCGTAAAGACTTCGTGAGGCCTCCAGAGTTAAAATAGCCAAGGCAAAGTCAAGGCCAAAATAATCTGGCTCAAGGCTGTCATGCCAAGTTCATCCAGCGAAAAGGCCATAAAACGGGTGGGCTATAGCCCTAGGGGGTGGGCTGGTCACCACCGTCTGGCCGGACTCGAAATGCAAAGTCTTGTAGGGGCCTCTGTGTGTTAAAATAGTCTCAAGGGCAAAGCCGCTCCCAAAAATAACCGCCCGAAGGACGGGCCCCAAATTCGTCCAGCGGAAAAACTACACAAAAACGGGTGGGCTATAGCCTTGGGGGGTGGGGCTGGCCCACTTTGTCCGCCGGACTCGGAATGCTGCGAGACTTCAGCAGGGCCTTGGTGTTAAATAAATAGGTCAGCGCAGCCAAAAATAACCGCCTGGGGTCGCCAGTTCGCCCAGCCGAAAAGGCCACAAAAAACGGTGGCTATAGCTGGGTTAAAAAGGGGCAGCTAATTGTCTGCCGGCTCTTCGAATGCCGCGAGACTTTTCGAGGGGCCTGCGTTAAACAGGACGCGACAAAGCCGCGTATTTCAAAAATAATCGCCTCAAGGTCGGGCGCCAACTTCGCCCCCGCGGAAAAATGCACAAAACGGGTGGGCTATAACCTTTGGGGGTGGGGGGCTTCGCCAACATCGCCCGCCGACTTAATGCCGCGAGACTTTACGTAGGGCCTGTAGCCGTGGGGCCGCTGGCAAAGCCGAAATGCTCAAAATAACCGCCAAAAGGCCGGGCGCCAAGTTCATCCAGCGAAAAGGCCAAAAAACGGGTGGGCTATAGCTTTAAAGGGGTTGGCTGGCAATCATTCGGACCTTTAATGCCGCAGACTTTACGAGGGTCCGCGGTGTTAAGAATAGGGCAAAGCCGTTTAAAAAATAACCGCTCCAAGGTCGGGGCGCCAAGTTCGCCCAGCGGAAAGGCTACAAAACGGGTGGGAAGCTGCATAGGCCTTTGGGGGGGTGGGGTTGGCCTACTCTGTCCGGCCGGACTAGAAATGCCATGAATCCTTGTGAGGCCTGCGGTGGATAAATAGGTCAGGGCAAAGCCGGGCCTCAAAAATAACTTCAAGGATTCGGGGCCCAAATTCGTCCAGCAGAAAAAGGACACAAAAACGGGTGGGCCAGCTCTTTTGGGGTGGCTGACCGTCCGGGCCGGACTCTAATGCCGCGAGACTTCATGTAGGGGCCTGTAAAAATTGGCCACGGCAATGCCGCGTAAAATAACCGCTCAAGGCCGAGGCGCCAAGTTCGGCCCAGTGGAAAAAGGCCAATAAAAAACGGGTGGGCTATAGCGGGGTGGGATCACAACATCGTCTGGCCGGACTCGGAATGCCGCAAGATTCGCGTAGGGCCTGTGGTGTTAAAATAGGCCGCGGCAAAGCCGCGCCCAACAATAACCGCCCCAAGGCCGGGGCGCCAAGTTCGGCCCACGGAAAAAGGCCACAAACACAGGTGGGCTATAGCCTCGGGCCAACCGCCAGCCGACTCGAATGCCGCGAGACTTTGGCAGGGGCCTCCGTGGTAGTAAATAGGTTGCTGGCAAAGCGCCGCGCTTTAAAATAACCGCCTGCCCGGGCGAAAGTTCGCCCAGCGGAAAAGGCTAATACGGTGGGGTTATAGCTCGGGGTGGGGTTACTCACTTCTTCCGCCGGGCTCGGAATGCCGCGAGCCCTTGCGAGGGGCCTCCGTGTACCAAAAATAGGATACCGGCAAAGCCGTACCCAAAAATAACCGCCCGAAGGCCGAGGCGCCAAGTTCATCCAGCGGAAAAAGGCCACAAAAACGGGTGGGCTATAGCCTTGGGGGGTGGGGCTGGCCAACTTCGTCCGCCGGACTCGGAATGCCGCGAGACTTTTCGAGGGGCCTCCGTGTGCCAAAAACAGGACGCGGACAAAGCCGCGCCCAAAAATAACTGCCCGAAGGCCGGGGCGCCAAGTTCGTCCAGCGGAAAAACGCCACAAAAACGGGTGGGCTATAACTTTGGGGGGTGGGGCCGGCCAACATCGTCCGCCGGACTCGGAATGCCGCGAGACTTTACGAGGGGCCTCCGAGCCCAAAAATAACCGTCCAAAGGCCGGGGCGCCAAGTTCATCCAGTGGAAAAAGGCCACAAAAACGGGTGGGCTATAGCCTTGGGGGGTGTGGCTGGGCAACTTCGTCCGCCGGACTCGGAATGCCGCGAGACGTTACGAGGGGTGTCCGTGTGCCAAAAATAGGCCGCGGGCAAAGCCGCGCCCAAAAATAACCGCCCGAAGGCCGGGGCGCCAAGTTCGTCCAGCGGAAAAAGGCCACAAAAACGGGTGGGCTATAGCCTTGGGGGGTGGGGCTGGCCCACTCCGTCCGCCGGACTCGAAATGCCGCGAACGTAGGGGCCGGCGGAAAATAGGTCACAAATAAAGGCCGAAGCCGCCCAAAAATAACCGCCAAGGACGGGCCTCCAAATTCGGCCCAGCAGAAAAGGACAAAAACGGTGGGCCATAGCCTCGGGGTGGGTGGTCGATTTCGTCTGCCGGAAATGCCGTGAGACTTTGCGTAGGGGCCTGTAAGGTGAAATAGGCCACGGGCAATGCCGCGTCAAAAATAACCGCCTGGCGTCGAGGCCCAAGTTCGCTCCAGCCGGAAAAATACAAAAACGGCGGCTATAGCTCGGGGCGACTGGCCAACTTCGTCCGCCGGACTCGGAATGCCGCAAGACTTTGCGAGGGGCCTCCGTGTGCCAAAAATAGGCCGCGGGCAAAGCCGCGCCCAAAAATAACTGCCCTAAGGCCGGGGCGCCAAGTTCGTCCAGCGGAAAAAGGCCACAAAAACGGGTGGGCTATAGGGGTAGCCAACTTCGCCAGCCGGACTCGAATGCGCGAGACTTTTGCGAGGGCCTGCAAAAAGACCGGGCGCAAAGCCGCCGCTTAAAAATAACCGCCTGCCTGGAAGCGAAAGTTCGCCCAGCGGAAAAGGCCAAAAACGGTGGGCTAGCCCTGGGGCGGGCTGGCTAACTTTTTCCGGCCTGGAATGCCGCGAAGCCCCGCGTAGGGCCTCCGTACCGTAAATAGGCCCCGGACAAAGCCGTACCCAAAAATAACCGCCCGAAGGCCGGGGCGCCAAGTTCGTCCAGCGGAAAAAGGCCACAAAAACGGGTGGGCTATAGCCTTGGGGGGTGGGGCTGGCAAACTTCATCCGCCAGACTCGGAATGCCGCGAGACTTTCGAGGGGCCTGTTGTAAAACAGACGCGACAAAGCCGCTTCAAAAATAACGCCCCGAAGGCCGGGGTGCCAAGTTCGGCCAGCGGAAAACCGCAATAAACCCGGGTGGGCTATAACTTTGGGGGGTGGGGCCGCTAACATCGCCCCGCCGGACTTTAATGCCGCGAGACTTTCACGAGGGGCCTGTGGTGTTAGGCTCGGCAAAAAAAAATAACCGCCCGAAGGCCGGGGCGCTAAGTTCGTCCAGAGAAAAATGGCCAAAAAACGGTGGGCTATAGCCTTGGGGGTGGGTTGGGCAACCTGTCACCGGACTGAATGCCGCCAGACGCGACGAGGTGTCCGTGGTGTTAAATAGGCCGCGGGCAAAGCCGCGCCCAAAAATAACCGCCCGAAGGCCGGGGCGCCAAGTTCGTCCAGCGGAAAAAGGCCACAAAAACGGGTGGGCTATAGCCTTGGGGGGTGGGGCTGGCCCACTCCGTCCGCCGGACTCGAAATGCCGCGAGTCTTTGTGAGGGGCCTCTGTGTGACAAAAATAGGCCGCGGGCAAAGCCGCTCCCAAAAATAACCGCCCGAAGGACGGGCCCCAAATTCGTCCAGCAGAAAAAGGACACAAAAACGGGTGGGCTATAGCCTTGGGGGGTGGGGCTGGCCGACTTCGTCCGCCGGACTCGGAATGCCGCGAGACTTTGCGAGGGGCCTCCGTGTGCGGAAAATAGGCCACGGGCAATGCCGTGCCAAAAAATAACCGCCCGAAGGCCGAGGCGCCAAGTTCGTCCAGCGGAAAAAGGCCACAAAAACGGGTGGGCTATAGCCTTGGGGGGTGGGACTGGCCAACTTCGTCCGCCGGACTCGGAATGCCGCAAGACTTCGCGAGGGGCCTCCGTGTGCGGAATATAGGCTGCGGGCAATGCCGTGCCCAAAAATAACCGCCCGAAGGCCGAGGCGCCAAGTTCGTCCAGCGGAAAAAGGCCACAAAAACGGGTGGGCTATAGCCTTGGGGGGTGGGGCAGGCCAACTTCGTCTGCCGGACTCGGAATGCCGCGAGACTTTACGAGGGGCCTCTGGTAGTGGCCGCGGACAAAGCCACGCCCAAAAATAACCGCCCGATGGCCGGGGCGCCAAGTTCGTCCAGCGGAAAAACGCCACAAAAACGGGTGGGCTATAGCCTTGGGGGCTGGGGCTGGCCAACTTCGTCCGCCGGACTCAGAATGCCGCGAGACTTTACGAGGGGTGTCCATGTGCCAAAAATAGGCCCCGGACAAAGCCGTACCCAAAAATAACCGCCCGAAGCCCAGGGCGCAAAGTTCGTCCAGCGGAAAAAGGCCACAAAAACGGGTGGGCTATAGCCCTGGGGGGTGGGGCTGGCCGACTTCGTCCGCCGGACTCGGAATGCCGCGAGACATTACGAAGGGCCTCCGTGTGCCAAAAATAGGCCGCGGGCAAAGCCGTGACCAAAAACAACTGCCCGAAGGCCGGGGCGCCAAGTTCGTCCAGCGGAAAAACGCCACAAAAACGGGTGGGCTATAGCCTTGGGGGGTGGGGCTGGCCGACTTCGTCCGCCGGACTCGGAATGCCGCGAGACTTTGCGAGGGGCCTCCGTGTGCCAAAAATAGGCCGCGGGCAAAGCCGCGCCCAAAAATAACCGCCCGAAGGCCGGGGCGCCAAGTTCGTCCAGCGGAAAAAGGCCACAAAAACGGGTGGGCTATAGCCTTGGGGGGTGGGGCTGGCCAACTTCGTCCGCCGGACTCGGAATGCCGCAAGACTTTGCGAGGGGCCTCCGTGTGCCAAAAATAGGCCGCGGACAAAGCCGCGCCCAAAAATAACCGCCCGAAGGCCGGGGCGCCAAGTTCGTCCAGCGGAAAAAGGCCACAAAAACGGGTGGGCTATAGCCTTGGGGGGTGGGGCTGGCCAACTTCGTCCGCCGGACTCGGAATACCGCGAGACTTTGTAAGGGGCCTCCGTGTGCCAAAAATAGGCCGCGGGCAAAGCCGCCCATAAATAACCGCCCGAAGGCCGGGGCGCCAAGTTCGTCCAGCAGAAAAAGGCCACAAAAACGGGTGGATAGCCTTGGGGGGTGGGGCTGGCCAAGTTCGTCCGCCGGACTCGGAATGCCGGGAGACTTTGCTAGGGGCCTCCGTATGCCAAAAATAGGCCACGGGCAAAGCCGCGCCCAAAACTAACCGCCCGAAGGCCGGGGCGCCAGGTTCGTCGAGCGGAAAAAGGCCACAAAAACGGGTGGGCTATAGCCTTGGGGGGTGGGGCTGGCCAACTTTGTCCGCCGGACTCGGAATACCGCGAGACTTTGCGAGGGGCCTCCATGTGCCAAAAACAGGACGCGGACAGAGCCGCGCCCAAAAATAACCGCCCGAAGGCCGGGGCGCGAAGTTCGTCCCGCGGGAAAAGGCCACAAAAACGGGTGGGCTATAGCCTTGGGGGGTGGGGCTGGCCAGCTTCGTCCGCCGGACTCGGAATGCCGTGAGACTTTGCGAGGGGCCTCCGGATGCCAAAAATAGGCCGTGGGCAAAGCCGCGCTAAAAACTAACCACCCGAAGTCCGGGGCGCCAGGTTCGTCGAGCGGAAAAAGGCCACAAAAACGGGTGGGCTATAGCCTTGGGGGGTGGGGCTGGCCAACTTTGTCCGCCGGACTCGGAATACCGCGAGACTTTGCGAGGGGCCTCCATGTGCCAAAAACAGGACGCGGACAGAGCCGCGCCCAAAAATAACCGCCCGAAGGCCGGGGCGCAAAGTTCGTCCAGCGGAAAAAGGCCACAAAAACGGGTGGGCTATAGCCTTGGGGGGTGGGGCTGGCCAACTTCGTCCGCCGGACTCGGAATGCCGCGAGACTTTGCGAGGGGCCTCCATGTGCCAAAAATAGGCCGCGGGCAAAGCCACCCCCAAGAATAACCGCCCAAAGGCCGGGGCGCCAAGTTCGTCCAGCAGAAAAAGGCCACAAAAACGGGTGGGCTATAGCCTTGGGTGGTGGGGCTGGCCAACTTCGTCCTCCAGACTCGGAATGCCGCGAGACTTTGCGAGGGGCCTCCGTGTAAAAATTAGGCCTCGGGCAAACCCGCGCCAAAAATAACCGCCAAGGCCGGGCGCAAAGTTCGCCCAGCGAAAAGGCCACAAAACGGGTGGGCTATAGCCTTGGGGTGGGGTTGCCAACCGTCTGGCCGACTCGGAATGCCGCTGACTTACGAGGGCCTGCAATAGCCCGCGGGCACAGCCGAGCCCAAAAATAACCGCCCAAAGGCCGGGGCGCCAAGTTCATCCAGCGAAAAGGCCACAAAAACGGGTGGGGGGGTGGCTAACTTCGTCCGGACTCGAATGCCGCAAGACTTTACGAGGTGTCCGTAAAAATCCAGGGGGCAAAGCCGCGTTCAAAAATAACCAAGGCCGGCGCGCCAAGTTCGTCCAGCGGTAAAAGGCCACAAAACCGGGTGGGTTATAGCCTTTGGGGTGGGCTGGGCCGGACTCGGAATGCCGTGAGACTTTGCGAGGGGCCTCCGGATGCCAAAAATAGGCCGTGGGCAAAGCCGCGCTAAAAAAAATAACCACCCGAAGTCCGGGGCGCCAGGTTCGTCGAGCGGAAAAAGGCCACAAAAACGGGTGGGCTATAGCCTTGGCGGGTGGGGCTGGCCAACTTCGTCCGCCGGACCCGTAATGCCGCGAGACTTTGCGAGGGGCCTCCGCGTGCCAAAAATAGGCCGGGGGCAATGCCGCGCTAAAACTAACCGTCCGAAGGCCGGGGCGCCAATTTCATCCAGCGGAAAAAGGCCACAAAAATGGGTGGGCTATAGCTTTGGAGGGTGGGGCTGGCCAACTTCGTCCGCCGAACTCGGAATGCCGCGAGACTTTGCGAGGGGCCTCCGTGTGCGGAAAGTAGGCCGTGGGCAAAGCCGCGCCCAAAAATAACTGCCCAAAGGCCGGGACGCCAAGTTCGTCCAGAGGAAAAAGGCCACAAAAACGGGTGGGCTATAGCCTTGGCGGGTGGGGCTGGCCAACTTCGTCCGCCGGACCCGTAATGCCGCGAGACTTTGCGAGGGGCCTCCGCGTGCCAAAAATAGGCCGGGGGTAATGCCGCGCTAAAAATAACCGTCCGAAGGCCGGGGCGCTCATCCAGCGGAAAAAGGCCACAAAAACGGGTGGGCTATAGCCTTGGGGGGTGGGGCTGGCCAACTTCGTCCGCCGGACTCGGAATGCCGCGAGACTTTGCGAGGGGCCTCCGTGTGCCAAAAATAGGCCGTGGGCAAAGCCGCGCCCAAAAATAACTGCCCGAAGGCCGGGGCGCCAAGTTCGTCCAGCGGAAAAAGGCCACAAAAACGGGTGGGCTATAGCCTTGGGGGGGACTCGGAATGCCGCGAGACTTTGCGAGGGGCCTCCGTGTGCCAAAAATAGGCCGCGGGCCAAGCCACGCCCAAAAATAACCGCCCGACGGCCGGGTCGCCAAGTTCGTCGAGCGGAAAAAGGCCACAAAAACGGGTGTGCTATAGCCTTGGCGGGTGGGGCTGGCCAAGTTCGTCCGCCGGACTCGGAATGCCGGGAGACTTTGCGAGGGGCCTCCGTATGCCAAAAATAGGCCACGGGCAAAGCCGCGCCCAAAACTAACTGCCCGAAGGCCGGGGCGCCAGGTTCGTCGAGCGGAAAAAGGCCACAAAAACGGGTGGGCTATAGCCTTGGGGGGTGGGGCTGGCCAACTTCGTCCGCCGGACTCGGAATGCCGCGAGACTTTGCGTGGGGTCTCCGTGTGCCAAAAATAGGCCACGGGCCAAGCCACGCCCAAAAATAACCGCCCGACGGCCGGGTCGCCAAGTTCGTCCAGCGGAAAAAGGCCACAAAAACGGGCGGGCTATAACCTTGGGGGGTGGGGCTGGCCAACTTCGTCCGCCGGACTCGGAATGCCGCGAGACTTTGCGAGGGGCGTCCGTGTGCTAAAAATAGGCTGCGGGCAAAGCCGCGCCCAAAAATAACCGCCCGAAGGCCGGGGCGCCAAGTTCGTCGAGCGGAAAAAGGCCACAAAAACGGGTGTGCTATAGCCTTGGCGGGTGGGGCTGGCCAAGTTCGTCCGCCGGACTCGGAATGCCGGGAGACTTTGCCAGGGGCCTCCGTATGCCAAAAATAGGCCACGGACAAAGCCGCGCCCAAAACTAACCGCCCGAAGGCCGGGGCGCCAGGTTCGTCGAGCGGAAAAAGGCCACAAAAATGGGTGGGCTATAGCCTTGGGGGGTGGGGCTGGCCAACTTTGTCCGCCGGACTCGGAATACCGCGAGACTTTGCGAGGGGCCTCCATGTGCCAAAAACAGGACGCGGACAGAGCCGCGCCCAAAAATAACCGCCCGAAGGCCGGGGCGCCAAGTTCGTCCAGCGGAAAAAGGCCACAAAAACGGGTGGGCTATAGCCTTGGGGGGTGGGGCTGGCCAACTTCGTCCGCCGGACTCGGAATGCTGCGAGACTTTGCGAGGGGCCTCCGTGTGCCAAAAATAGGCTGCGGGAAAAGCCGCGCCCAAAAATAACCGCCCGAAGGCCGGGGCGCCAAGTTCATCCAGCGGAAAAAGGCCACAAAAACGGGTGGGCTATAGCCTTGGGGGGTGGGGCTGGCCAACTTCGTCCGCCGGACTCGGAATGCCGCGAGACTTTACGAGGGGCCTCCGTGTGTGGAAAATAGGCCGCGGGCAAAGCCGCGCCCAAAAATAACCGCCCGAAGGCCGGGGCGCCAAGTTCGTCCAGCGGAAAAAGGCCACAAAAACGGGTGGGCTATAGCCTTGGGGGGTGGGGCTGGCCAACTTCGTCCGCCGGACTCGGAATGCTGCGAAGTTTGTGAGGGGCCTCCGTGTGCCAAAAATAGGCCGCGGGCAAAGCCGCACCCGAAAATAACCGCCCGAAGGCCGGGGCGCCAAGTTCGTCCAGCGGAAAAAGGCCACAAAAACGGGTGGGCTATAGCCTTGGGCGGTGGGGCTGGCCAACTTCGTCCGCCGGACTCGGAATGCCGCGAGACTTTACGAGGGGCCTCCGTGTGTGGAAAATAGGCTGCGGGCAATGCCGCCCCCAAAAATAACAGCCCGAGGGCCAGGGCGCCAAGTTCGTCCAGCGGAAAAAGGCCACAAAAACGGGTGGGCTATAGCCTTGGGGGATGGGCTAACTTCGGCCGGACTCGGAATGCCGAAGGGGTCTCAAAAATAGGCCGCAGGCAAAGCCGCGCCCAAAAATAACTGCCCAAAGGCCGGGACGCCAAGTTCGTCCAGAGGAAAAAGGCCACAAGAAAGGGTGGGCTATAGCCTTGGGGGGTGGGGCTGGCCAACTTCGTCCGCCGGACTCGGAATGCCGCGAGACTTTGCGAGGGGCCTCCGTGTGCGGAAAATAGGCCACGGGCGAAGCCGCGCCGAAAAATAACCACCCGAGGGCTGGGGCCCCAAGTTCGTCCAGCGGAAAAAGGCCACAAAAACGTGTGGGCTATAGCCTTGGGGGGTGGGGCTGGCCAACTTCGTCCGCCGGACTCGGAATGCTGCGAACTTTGCGAGGGGCCACCGTGTGCCAAAAATAGGCTGCGGGAAAAGCCGCGCCCAAAAATAACTTCCCGAAGGCCGGGGCGCGTAGTTCGTCCAGCGGAAAAAGGCCACAAAAACGGGTGGGTTATAACCTTGGGGGGTGGGGCTGGCCAACTTCGTCCTCCGGACTCAGAATGCCGCGAGAATTTGCAAGGGGCTTCCGTGTGCCAAAAATAGGTCGGCGGAAAAGCCGCGCCCAAAAATAACCGCCCGAAGGCCGGGGCGCCAAGTTCGTCCAGCGGAAAAAGGCCACAAAAACGGGTGGGCTATAGCCTTGGGGGGTGGGGCTGGCCAACTTCGTCCGCCGGACTCGGAATGCCGCGAGACTTTGCGAGGGGCCTCCGTGTGCGGAAAATAGGCCGCGGGCAAAGCCGCGCCCAAAAATAACCGCCCGAAGGCTGGGGCGCCAAGTTCGTCCAGCGGAAAAAGGCCACAAAAACAGGTGGGCTATAGCCTTGGGGGGTGGGGCTGGCCAACTTCGTCCGCCGGACTCGGAATGCCGCGAGACTTTGCGAGGGGCCTCCGTGTGCCAAAAATAGGCCGCGGACAAAGCCGCGCCCAAAAATAACTGCCCGAAGGCCGGGGCGCCAAGTTCGTCCAGCGGAAAAAGGCCACAAAAACGGGTGGGCTATAGCCTTGGGGGGTGGGGCTGGCCAACTTCGTCCGCCTGACTCGGAATGCCGCGAGACTTTGCGAGGGGCCTCCGTGTGCCAAAAATAGGCCGCGGGCAAAGCCGCGCCCAAAAATAACCGCCCGAAGGCCGGGGCGCCAAGTTCGTCCAGCGGAAAAAGGCCACAAAAACGGGTGGGCTATAGCCTTGGGGGGTGGGGCTGGCCAACTTCGTCCGCCGGACTCGGAATGCCGCGAGACTTTGCGAGGGGCCTCCGTGATCCAAAAATAGGCCGTGGGCAAAGTCGCGCCCAAAAATAACCGCCCGAAGGCCGGGGCGCCAAGTTCGTCGAGCGGAAAAAGGCCACAAAAACGGGTGGGCTATAGCCTTGGGGGGTGGGGCTGGCCAACTTCGCCGGACTCGGAATGCCGCGAGACTTTGCGAGGGGCCTGTAAATATAGGTCATGCGACAAAGGCGCCTAAAAATAACCGCCTGGCAAAGTTCGTCGAGCGGAAAAAGGCCACAAAAACGGGTGGGCTTTAGCCTTGGGGAGTGGGGCTGGCCAACTTCGTCTGCCGGACTGGGAATGCCGCATGACTTTACGAGGGGCCTCCGTGTGCAAAAAATAGGCCGCTGACAAAGCCACGCCCAAAAATAACCGCCCGATGGCCGGGGCGCCAAGTTCGTCCAGCGGAAAAACGCCACAAAAACGGGTGGGCTATAGCCTTGGGGGCTGGGGCTGGCCAACTTCGTCTGCCGGACTCAGAATGCCGTGAGACTGCGCGGGCCTGCAGCAAAATAGGGCGCGGCAATGACCACCAAAATAACCGCCAAGGCCGTGGGCGCCAAGTTCATCCAGCGAAAACGCCACAAAACGGGTGGGCTATAGCCTGGGGTGGCCAACTCGTCTGCCGGACTCGAATGCCGTGAGACTTTTTGCGTAGGGCCTAGCCAAAAATAGGTCGGGGGAAAAGCCACGCCCAAAAATAACCGCCCGAAGGCCGGGGCACCAAGTTCGTCCCACGGAAAAACGCCACAAAAACTGTTATAGCCTGGGGCTGGCCAACTTCGTCCGCCGGGCTCAGAATGCCGCGAGACTTTGCGAGGGGCCTCCGTGTGCCAAAAATATGCTTCGGACAAAGCCGCGCCCAAAAATAACTGCCCGAAGGCCGGGGCGCCATGTTCGTCCAGCGGAAAAAGGCCACAAAAACGGGTGGGCTATAGCCTTGGGGGTGGGGCTGGCCAACTTCGTCCGCCGGACTCGGAATGCCGCGAGACTTTGCGAGGGGCCTCCGTGTGCCAAAAATAGGCCGCGGACAAAGCCGCGCCCAAAAATAACTTCCCGAAGGCCGGGGCGCCAAGTTCGTCCAGCGGAAAAAGGCCACAAAAACGGGTGGGCTATAGCCTTGGGGGTGGGGCTGGCCAACTTCGTCCGCCGGACTCGGAATGCCGCGAGACTTTGCGAGGGGCCTCCGCAGGCAAAGCCGCGCCCAAAAATAACCGCCCGAAGGCCGGGGCGCCAAGTTCGTCCAGCGGAAAAAGGCCACAAAAACGGGTGGGCTATAGCCTTGGGGGGTGGGGCTGGCCAACTTCGTCCGCCGGACTCGGAATGCCGCGAGACTTTACGAGGGGCCTCCGTGTGCCAAAAATAGGCCGCGGGCAAAGCCGCGCCCAAAAATAACCGCCCGAAGGCCGGGGCGCCAAGTTCGTCCAGCGGAAAAAGGCCACAAAAACGGGTGGGCTATAGCCTTGGGGGGTGGGGCTGGCCAACATCATCCGCCGGACTCGGAATGCCACGAGACTTTAGGGGCCTGCAAAAAAATAGTCCGGGCAAAGGCGCAAAAATAACCGCCAAGGCCGGGCGCCAAGTTCGCCGAAAAAAAGGCCACAAAATCGGGTGGGCATTAGCCTGGGGGGTGGGGCCAACTTCGCTCACCGGGAATGCCGCATGACTTTACGAGGGGCCTCCGTGTGCAAAAAATAGGCCGCTGAAAAAGCCACGCCCAAAAATAACCGCCCGATGGCCGGGGCGCCAAGTTCGGCCAGCGGAAAAACGCCACAAAAACGGGTGGGCTATAGCCTTGGGGGCTGGCCAACTTCGTCCGCCGGACTCGTAATGCCGCGAGACTTTGGCGGCCTGTGCTAAAATAGGGCGCGGGCAATGACCCGACCAAAAATAACCGCCCGAAGGCCGTGGCGCCAAGTTCGTCCAGCGGAAAAAGGCCACAAAAACGGGTGGGCTATAGCCTTGGGGGTGGGGCTGGCCAACTTCGTCCGCCGGACGCGGAATGCCGCGAGACTTTGCGAGGGGCCTCTGTGTGCGAAAAATATGCTGCGGACAAAGCCGCGCCTAAAAATAACTTCCCGAAGGCCGGGGCGCCAAGTTCGTCCAGCGGAAAAAGGCCACAAAAACGGGTGGGCTATAGCCTTGGTGGGTGGGGCTGGCCAACTTCGTCCGCCGGACACGGAATGCCGGGAGACTTTGCGAGGGGCCTCCGTGTGCCAAAAATAGGCTGCGGGAAAAGCCGCGCCCAAAAATAACTTCCCGAAGGCCGGGGCGCGTAGTTCGTCCAGCGGAAAAAGGCCACAAAAACGGGTGGGCTATAACCTTGGGGAGTGGGGCTGGCCAACTTCGTCCTCCGGACTCAGAATGCCGCGAGAATTTGCAAAGGGTCTCCGTGTGCCAAAAATAGGCCGCAGGCAAAGCCGCGCCCAAAAATAACTGCCCAAAGGCCGGGACGCCAAGTTCGTCCAGAGGAAAAAGGCCACAAAAAAGGGTGGGCTATAGCCTTGGGGGGTGGGGCTGGCCAACTTCGTCCGCCGGACTCGGAATGCCGAGAGACTTTGCGAGGGGCCTCCGTGTGCGGAAAATAGGCCACGGGCGAAGCCGCGCCCAAAAATAACCACCCGAGGGCTGGGGCGCCAAGTTCGTCCAGCGGAAAAAGGCCACAAAAACGGGTGGGCTATAGCCTTGGGGGTGGGGCTGGCCAACTTCGTCCGCCGGACTCGGAATGCCGCGAGACTTTACGAGGGGTGCCCGTGTGCCAAAAATATGCCGCGGGCAAAGCCGCGCCCAAAAATAACAGCCCGAGGGCCGGGGCGCCAAGTTCGTACAGCGGAAAAAGGCCACAAAAACGGGTGGGCTATAGCCTTGGGGGGTGGGGCTGGCCAACTTCGTCTGCCGGGCTCAGAATGCCGTGAGACTTTGCGAAGGGCCTCCGTGTGCCAAAAATAGGGCGCGGGCAATGACCCGACCAAAAATAACCGCCCGAAGGCCGTGGCGCCAAGTTCATCCAGCGGAAAAACGCCACAAAAACGGGTGGGCTATAGCCTTGGGGGGTGGGGCTGGCCAACTTCGTCCGCCGGACTCGGAATGCCGCGAGACTTTGCGAGGGGCCTCCGTGTGCCAAAAATAGGTCGGGGGAAAAGCCACGCCCAAAAATAACCGCCCGAAGGCCGGGGCGCCAAGTTCGTCCCACGGAAAAACGCCACAAAAATGGTTGGGCTATAGCCTTGGGGGGTGGGGCTGGCCAACTTCGTCCGCCGGACTCGGAATGCCGCGAGACTTTGGCGTAGGGCCTGCGAAAATAGGCCACGGCCGGTTACCCAAAAATAACCACCGAGGGCTGGGGCCAAGTTCGCCCAGCGAAAAGGCCACAAAAACGGTGGGCTTATAGCCTGGGGCTGGCTAACTTCGCTCGCCGGGCTCGTAATGCCGTGAGATTTTGGCGGCGGGCCTCGTAAAAATAGGGCGCGGGCAATGACCCAACCAAAAATAACCGCCCGAAGGCCGTGGCGCCAAGTTCATCCAGCGGAAAAACGCCACAAAAACGGGTGGGCTATAGCCCTGGGGGGTGGGGCTGGCCAACTTCGTCCGCCGGACTCGGAATGCCGCGAGACTTTGCGAGGGGCCTCCGTGTGCCAAAAATAGGTCGGGGGAAAAGCCGCGCCCAAAAATAACCGCCCGAAGGCCGGGGCGCCAAGTTCGTCCAACGGAAAAACGCCACAAAAATGGTTGGGCTATAGCCTGGGGTAAGGCTAACCGTCGCCGGACTCGAATGCCGCGAGACTTTCGAGGTGCCTGCAAAAATATGCCCGCGGCAAAGCCGCGCCCAAAAATAACCGAGGAGCCGGCCAAGTTCGCCAGCGGAAAAGGCCACAAAAACGGGTGGCAGTTATAGCCTTGGGGGGGTTCGGGACTCGGAATGCCGCGAAACTTTGCGAGGGGTCTCCGTGTGCCAAAAACAGGGCGCGGGCAATGACCCGACCAAAAATAACCGCCCGAAGGCCGTGGCGCCAAGTTCATCCAGCGGAAAAACGCCACAAAAACGGGTGGGCTATAGTCTTGGGGGGGGGGGCTGGCCAACTGGCGCCACGACGGAATGCCGCCAGATTTAGGGGCCTGTAAAAAAATTGTGGTCGGGGAAAAAAAAGCACGGTTGCCGCCTAAAATAACGCCTGCTACCGGGCGCAAGTTCGCCCCACGTTAAAGCGCTACAAAACGTTGCTATAGCCTTAAAGGGTTGGCTTCATTGGTCTGGCCGACCTTAATGTCCGCGACTCGCTTTGGCGAAGCGTGAAAAATAGGCCACGGGCACAGCCGCCAAAATAACTAACGAGGGCCGGGGGCCAAGTTCGCCCGCAGCGGAAAAGGCCACAAAACGCGGCTATGCCTGGGGCCGGGCTGGGCTACCACTGTCGGCCGCTCGTAATGGCCGCGGAGACTTATGAGGGCCCGTGCAAGAATAGGGCGCTGGGTCAACCAAAATAATCACCTGGAAGGTCAGGGCGCCAAGTTCATCCAGCGAAAAACGGCCAATAAACGCGCAAGGGCTAAAACAGCGGCTGGCCAACTTTGCCCGCCGACTCTAATGCCGCCAGATTCTTACGGGGCCTCTCAGTCAAAAATAAAGTCCGGGGAAAGCCACTTAGTCAGCGCCTAAACAACCGGGCCAAGGCTGGGCGCCAAGTTCAGCCAAACGGAAAACGCCACAAAATGGTCAAGCTATAGCCTGGGGCGGGCTGGCCAACTTCGCCCGCCGAGGAATGCCGTGGAGACTTTGCGTAGGGGCCTGCAAAAATAGGTATTGGGAAAAGTCATACTAAAAATAACAATCGCTCAAGGAACAAGTTCGGCTCCAAGAGGACGCCACAAAAAATGGCCGCTATACCGGGTGGGTGACAACTTTCGTCTGCCGATTCAATGCCGGAGACTTATAGGCCTCAAAATAACTTCGGTCGTGGGATCAAACTACCCGAGGGCTGGGGCGCCAAGTTCGGCCCAGCGGAAAAAATGAAAAGGCCACAAAACGGGTGGGCTATACCAATACAACTTCGTCCGGCCGGACTCGAATGTCCGCGAGATTCTGACGTAGGTGCCTGTGGTGCCAAAATATGTCAGGGGCAAAGACGCCGCCTAAAAATAACAGCCCGAGGGCCGGGCGCCAAGTTCAGACAGCGAAAACGCCACATTATAACGGGTGCTATAAACAAGCGGGCTGGCCAACTTCGTCGGCCGGACTCGGAATGCCGCGAGACTTGCGTAGGGCCTCCGTGCCAAAAAATATGGTCGTGGGAAAAGCCGCTAAAAATAACCGCCTCGAAGGCCGGGCGCCAAGTTCGCCCAACGGAAAACGCCACAAAATGGTTGGCTATATCAGGGGTGGGCTGGCTAACTTCGTCCGCCGGACCGGATTTATGCCGAGACTTTGGCGAGGGGCCTCCGTAGCTAGGCGGAAAAAATAGGTTCCGGCAAAAGCCAGCGTTTAAAAATAACTACCAAGGTCGGGCTGGAAGCGCCAAGTTCGCCAGCGGAAAAAGGCCACAAAAACGGTGGGCTGGTATAGCTCGGGGTAAGCGGCCAATGGCCAACTCGTCCGGACTCGAATGCCGCGAGACTTTATTTCACGCAGGGTCCTGTGCCCGTAGCAAAAATATGCTACGGCGGCCGCCCCCAAACATACCCGCCCGAAGGCCGGGGCGCCAAGTTCGACCAGCGGAAACAGGCCACACAACCGGGGGGGCTATAGCCTTGGGGGGTGGGGCTGGCCAACTTCGTCCGCCGGACTCGGAATGCCGCGAGACTTTGCGAGGCCTCGCCATTAGCCAAATAGGTCATGGGGCAAAGCCGCCGCCCAAAATAACACCAAGGGCCCGAGGTCACGCCAAGTTCATTCAGCGAAAAGGCCACAAAACGGTGGCGGCTATAGCCTTTTTGGGGCTGGCCAATCATTCCGGCCGACTCTTCGAATGCCGTGGAGAACTTCCCGAAGGGCCTCGGTGCCAAAAAATAGGCTGGCGGGCAAAGCTGCACTTAAAATAACCGCCAAGGCCGGGCGCCAAGTTCTGCCCAGCGGAAAAGGCCACAAAACGGGGTGGGCTATACCAGGGGGTGGGTTGGCCAACTTCGGCCCTCCGGACCGGACTCAAATGCCGAGATTTGCGTAGGGTCTCGCGTGTGCTTAAAAATAGGGAACAAAATATGCCGCGGCAAAGCCGCGCCCTAAAAAAATAACGCCCGGAAGGCCGGGCGCCAAGTTCCGCCTGCAGGAAAAAAACGCTACAAGAACGGGTGGGCTATAGCTTGGGAAGGCTACAACTGCCCGGGCCGGACTCGAATGCCGCGAGATTTTCGAGGGGCCTGTGCATACCAGCTGGTCGGTTTGGGAAAAGCTGCCAACAAAATAACTGTACGCCTCAAGGCCGGGCGCCAAGTTCGCCCAACGGAAAACGCCACAAAAAAATGGCGGGCGGCCTGGGGTGGGCTGGCCAATCAACCGGCCTGGCCGGACTCGGAATGTCGCGAGAGACTTTTATGGGGCCTCCGTAGTGAAAATAGGCCGGGCAAGCCGGCACCCAAAAAATAACCACCCGAGGGCTGGGGCGCCAAGTTCGTCCAGCGGAAAATGGCCACACAAACGGGTGGGCCAGTTTGGGGGTGGGTGGCCAATCTCGTCCGCCGGACTGGAATGCCGCGAGACACTTTACGGCGTAGGGTGCCCGGGTGCGTGGCCATTAAATGTCATGGGCGTCAAAGCCGCCGCCTAAAAAATAACAGCCCGAGGCCGGGCGCCAAGTTCAGACAGCGAAAAGGCCACAAAAACGTGGGTTATAGCTTCGGGCGGGTGTGGCTAACTGCTCAGCCGGACTCGGAATGCCGCGAAACTTTGGCGTAGGGGTTCTCGGTGCTAAAAAATAGCAGGTCAGCGGCAAAAGCCTGCCGCCAAAAAAATAATCTCTGCCGGTGCGTCGGGCGCTGAAGTTCGCCCACGGAAAAGGCTACAAAACGGGTGGGCTATAACTTGGGGAGTGGAAGGGCAATCTCGTCTGGCCTCCGGACCGTAATGCCGCGAGAATTTGCAAAGGGTCTCTGCAGTTAAAAATAGGCCGCAGCAAAGCCGCCGCAAAGCTGCAAAATAAATTGCCTAAAGGTCCGGGACGCCAAGTTCGCCTGCAGGAAAAGGCTACAAGAAAGGTGGGCTTAGCTACGTGGGGGCGGGTTGCCACTCGCCGCCGGGACTGAAATGCTGCGAGACTTCATAGGGGCCTGTGCGTGCCAAAAATAGGTTTGGGAAAAGCTGGCGGGCTTAAAGCCAAAATAACCGCTCCGAAGGTCAAGCCAAGTTCGCCTCAACGGAAAAAAACGCCACAAAAATGGCTGGCCTAGCAGCTTTGGGGGTGGGCTGGCCAACTGGCCTCGCCGGACTCGAATGCCGATAGACTTTGCGCAGGGGCCTCCGTGCCAAAAATATGGCCACGGGCAAAGGTTGCCAAACAACAAAAAAATAACTCCCAGAAAACCCATGCCGCTTGCCAAAGCTGGGCTCCAGCTGGCGAAAAGGCCACAAAAACGGGTGGGCTATAGCCAAGGGGAGGGCTGGCCAACTGGTCGCCCGCCTGGACCTGGAATGCCATGTAGATTTCATGGGTCTCCGTAGGTTAAAATACCGCGAGCAAAAGCCGCGCTTTAAAAATAACTGCCAAGGCCGGGCGCCAAGTTCGCTCCAGTCGAAAAAGGCTACAAAAACGGTGGGTTATAGCCTTGGTGGGTGGGTTGACCAATCTCGTCTGGCCGCTGACACGGAATGCCGCGAGACTTTAAGCGTAGGGCCTGCAGCAAAATAGGCTGCGGAAAAGTCACGCCTAAAAAATAACCTCCCAAGGCCGGGCGCCAAGTTCGGGTCTTAGCGAAAAAAGGCCAAAACGGGCGGCTATAACTGGGGCGGGTTACTAACTTCGCCCGGACCTTAATGCCGCGAGACTGGCAAAGGTCTCCGTGCCAAAAATAGGCTGCGTAGCCAGTTACCAAAAATAACTGCACCAAAGGCCGGGACGCCAAGCTTGGCCTGCAGTAGGCCACAGGGTGCCGTGGCTATAGCTGGGGTGGGCTATTAACCGTTCTGGCTGGACTCGAATGCCGACTACTTTGCAGGGCGGGCATGCTGTGGCCAAAGCGTGGAAAAATAGGCCACGGCGAAGCCGCTACTCAAAAATAACTCCCCGGGAGGGCTGGGGCCAAGTTCGCCCAAATGGAAAAGGCCACAAAACGGGTGGGCGGCTATAGCTCGGGGTGGGCAGGCCAACTTCGTCTGGCGCCGGACTCGGAATGCCGCGAGGACTTACACATGGGTGCCTGCTTCAAAATATGCCGCTCAAGGTCAAAGCCGCCGCTTAAAAATAACAGCCCGAGGGCAACAAGTTCAGACAGCGGAAAAAGGCCACAAAACGGTGGGCTATAGCCTGGGGCGGCTACTAACTTGCGTCCGGCCGACCTCGATTTTAATGCCGCTGTAAACTTTGGGCGAGGGGGGCTCTCCGTAGCAGTACAAAATAGGCCGCGGAAAAGCCGCCGCCTAAAAAGACGCCTGCCGGGGCTGAGTTCGCCCAATGGGAAAAAGGCCACAAAACGGTGGCTATAACCTCGGGGAGCTGGCTACCACTTCGCCCTCCCGACTCGCTGTAATGCCGCGAGAATTTTCGCCGCAGTAGCGGGTTCCGCAGGTGAAAAAATACGCGTAAAGCCGCTACCAAAAATAACTGCCCAAAGGCCGGGACGCCAAGTCCGTCCATAGGAAAAAGGCCACAAGAAAGGGTGGGCTATAGCCTGGGGCGGCTGGCTAACCGTCTACCGGACTTAATGCTGAGACTTTGCAAGGCCTGTGCCAAAAATAGGTTTGGGAAAAGTCACGCTAAAAAATAACTGCTCAAGGCCGGGCGCCAAGTTCGCCCAACTGAAACGCCACAAAAATGGTCAAGCTTATAAATTTTGGGGCGGGATACAACTTCGTTCACGACTCGGAATGGAGACTTCATAGGGCCTGTGCGAAAATAGGGCTAAGCCGCTACTAAAAATAATTCACCGAGGGTTGGGCGCTGTTCGCCCACAAATAAAAAGCGCCACAAAACGGGTGGCTATAGCCTTTGGGGCGTATTGGCCAACTTCGTTCACGGACGCCGAATGTCATGACTTTGCGCAGGGCCTCTGTGCGAAATACGTCATGGACAAAGTTTCGCGCTTAAAATAATCTCTCGAAGGCGGGCGCCAAACCGTTCCAGCGAAAAAGGCTGCAAAACGGGTGGGCTATAGCCTTGGTGGTGGGTTGGCCAACTTCAGTGCTGCAGGTAGAAAGAAGCAGAATCGGATTAACTCCTTAGCAATGACGTAAAATCGAACGGAAGTACACTGAT